>VDFB02362213.1:0-21447 GCA_007258455.2 Sequoia sempervirens
GTTCATTCAAAGCTGGTTGGAGGAATGGGTATAGTTTGCATCATATTTCTCACAATAATGGATTTCTCTATCTTCCCTGCATCAACTTCACATCATGTGTCTGATGACATGCATAATCAGTATGACCAACCTGTTCAGTGATACTTGAATGAAAATTTTAACAATTGATCATGAATTGTTTTCAACCACTCCAATGATTGAAAATCCCAGTGACCAGTCTCAGCACTGTTATGGAACTGTGGAATCAGAATGTGTGCTTCTGACTAGGGACAGCTTTAGCCGCTGTCTAGAAGCTAAGGTTAACAAAAGAGGCTCAAATTTTCCCCACAGCTGCTGCTAAACAGAAACTAAAAACTTTCCCTCAATTGTTTCACGGTCCGGTGATGTTTTGTGATGTCCCCTCGCTGACGGTTCACCGAGGCGATTGTGTTAGCCCTTTATTGGACCCTTGTGGAGCTAGCCAGATTGGTTAGAGGGTCAGCGATACATTCTGGAGAGTTTGATTATTCTTGTTTTCAGTGGCCAGTGATTGGATCACAGCGAGCGTTGGCATTTCAGGAGTTCACAGCTTCTGACGGCACAGGAATATTCATAGTTTTGAGCGAGTTATGAATTTTTAAGTGATTAAGTTAATTATTTAATTTAATGCCTTTTATTAAAGTCACATTGACTTTAATATATTTTATATCACTTAAATTATTCAAAAAGGGATTTAATATTTTAAATGACTTAAAATATTAAAAGGGCGCTCAAGTATTAAGTCTTAACTATGGAGAAAGACTTAATTAAATATTAAAAGATTTAAATGATGCAAAAAGGGCGTACTTTCTTGAAATGCGTGCCAATTAGGTATAAAGCATTTCTCTGGCAAATGAAACTCATCTTTTGACCATTTCACTTTGCCTTGAGCATTTTTCCTGTGCATTCTCCTGTGATCAGGGTTTGAACAAACTGCCATTGAAGAACGATACCTCTTCAGTGTGAGCACTCTTGAGATTGTGAAAGATCAGTCGAATCAGTGCATGTTGAGAGCTTCAGCCAGAGGTTCTACAGATTCATACAGAGATTATTTATATTGAGATTGTTTGTTGTTTGCAAATAAATGAGGGTTTCTACTGGTGGCGCATCCTTCTTCACAGACAAAGGTTTCCAGCAGAGTTTACTTGCATTCTTTTCATAGCCGTACGGCCTACATTGGGATTTGTGCCTAGAGAGAGGCGTGTTAAGGGTTTGGCTGAAACGCCTCCCTTTTGTGTGGGTTTTGACTTCTATCATTGGCGCCTAGTTATTTTAGAGGATTGTATCCAGTTTCGAGACAGGAGAAACCACATCTGGAGATTTGGCGTGCTCATATGCTTGATTTCACCATTTCCGGCTGGCAAGCTGGCTACTGTTTTAAATAAAATAACTGGAGACTTTCTGGTATGTTTGTTATTCATGATCTTATTGTTTTAGTATAATAACAACTTTTGCATTTCCATTCTGTGAGAAATTGCTATATATTTCAATTTACAAGCTTAAATATGCTGCGCCCCTTCTCTTCTGTCTATTAAGAATTCTCTAAAAACTAAAAAGACACCTAAAGACTTAAGAAAATTGGGGTTTGAGGTAGAGAGCCAGCAGGGCTCATCATATGTTACTGTCCAACTTTAAGTACTTCGGGCTGCAGGACCTCATCTTGCTGCATAAGAGTGACAATGTTGTCATCTAATTGCATTGAGACATGCACCAAGTAGGGGTTTAGAATTAGTATTGTCAGTGTACCATTTCCTGGAGGAACGGAGATTATATCGAATGTGCAAATAAATGTAAATAAAACACATCAAATTACTGGTGTCATTTCACAAGCTCAATGAATGAAAGTCTACAGAGAAGATTAAGCAACTAAGGTCTCAGCCAGATGTACTTGAATCTGCACATACCTCCAAGACTTCACATGCACCCATGCCAATCTAAAAGTTTCCGATGTATCTTCTCCCCACTGGCTAGTTAAGCACAAGGGCATCAAGATTTCTGCAGCTGAGCTTGTCACATAGTGTGTTGAATTCCATCATGCTTGATATAAGCAAACTTAATGGGAAGACTTAACCATATCTTAGACAAATAAAGTTCATCACAGGCTCACCAAAACTTAAAACTCCAGAAAAGATAATCAGGAAAAACTATTTCAAGATTTAGCAGTATATGAGCCATATTGGCAGTTCCTATGCCATTAAGCACTTCAAAGTCCAACTATTAAAAGCATTAATTTAAACCACTCAGTGTATCCAACATCTTGAACTATGCAAGATCCAGGTTTAAGTGAGTGAATGACATAGTGCAACATGCAAGATTCAATGTTGTAGAGCTACCACACATAATTCCATGAATCTGCTATAGCATAGCATATTAGGTGATTGCTGTCATGCACTTTGAGTTCCCCTATGCCACACTCATGCTTCTCTTTCTATCTTCAAGATTCAAATTTGCACGCAAAAGATCTGTACATTTTTGTACCACCAATTTTCATAATGCATGCTTAGTGTAACCAAATTCCTTGGGCCACAAATAAAATAATGTTAACTTGAATCAGTAACTCCTATGATTGAAGAAAGAAAAGAGATCCCTTTTTTACTAAGTATGAAATAATCTATGTAAAATCCCTCAAAGAGACAGCCATTGGCAATATTATCAAACAATTTATACTTTAGTACATCTTATTGCATAGCTACTTGAAATAATTTAGTAGCACACAACATGATTCGCAGACAAAACCCTAGCATCAAACCATATATATCTATGTATGTGATAATTCATATAAAATCTCTCATGAGAGACAGCCATGGCAAGATTATTAAACAATCTAGAAAACAGTAAATATAATTACATGTCTATTTGAAATAAAATAATTGCACACAGCAAGTTTCATAGGTAAATCAAGCATCAAACTATAGAGAGCTAATAAAAAAATAAACTTTTACAACAGACATCAGAGCAGCAAATTATGTGCAGTGATTATCAAAGGAACAAACCTGTTCAAATAATGTGAAATGATTCCTCCAACCAACAAAAAGGGATTATTTTTATGTAATATGAATTTCTATTTCTAATGCAGGTTATCAAAAGGTCAATACATATTACCTCATGTTCAATGCTGTCCCGATCTTGTTCTGTAGTGCGATGCCGATCTATATAATCCTTTCGGTGGTCTAGAACAAAAGCTTCCAATGTCCGAATACTTTCAAGCTAAATAAATTAAATGTGCATTAGACATCTTATCTTTTCACCATAAAATGATAAAATATGACAACAGTTAGACAGCAATCATTCATCTTTACTTATTAATGCTATGATGGCTAAACACATTGACAGAACCCAACAGAGTAAACAGGTATAAAAAATGACCTCAAGAATCTGTAGCAAGAAGAGACAGACAAGCACTTGAAAAACTACTAGCTTTTTTACCAGAAGTTATATTTTTAATCTAAAGTGTATGCATGTGGTTACTTCAACCAGCATAGTTCTCATATCCATTTAAAATTAATTTCAAGTGATGCTATATTAGGAAATAGAATAAGTGACAATACGAGTTTGTCAATCCCAATAAGGTAAAAAAAAAAAAAAGAGGATTTCAAAATACTAGAATGTCAGACTCACAGTTTTAAGAGCTGATTTGATAAATTGAGATTTTTGTAGAGGTCTACGTAAAATCAAAGATGCCGATATTTTTGCCATCTTAACCTGCAATTGATAGTAATTCACCCAATAATTTCATTAAACATGCATTGCCACAAAATCAATGTTACTAGCCTGTGGTTCTAAAACACTGTCAATTTGTAATTGTAAACACCTTCTAGAAGCTAGCCAAGACCATAATAAATTTTATTTACTTTTATTGGTAGACATGCAGCACAAGACAATACTAACGTCAATGGCAATTCTTCAGTACCCCAACAAAGCAGTATTCTTTGATTAAATAATTGTTCGTAACTCCATATGATAGCATGTTTACTCTAATGAGATAGCTGAGAAATTAAAGAGAAAATGAAGACAACATATTACTGCAACCGTTGAAGAAAAGAAATACATGAACTATAGTACCAAGATGGGAGAGGCGTTAAAAACAATCTGATTTAATGTATACTACTTGGTATATTTTTATGAGAGAGTGATACTGAAATCAACAGTAAAAGGGCCCCCTCTAGATAGTAAAAAACACAAGGATTCAAAAATACAGTAAGTGAAATCACGACATTTTTTCATTTCATTAAAAATAATATAATGAGGTGCCATTGAATATGTGATCTCAAGTCTTATGGCTGATGTTTTTCGTATTAAGTTCTACTACACTTTTTACACTTGTTCAACACTCAACATTCTTTGTTAATTGTCTGATATAAACTCTCTCTCTCTCTCTCTCTCTCTCTCTCTCTCTCTCTCTCTCTTCCTGGAATATATCTCTGCACCTCCACATATCCTGAAACAGTATGCGATAATTCATAATTCTGTCAATGGATGGATTTCAAGTGCTTTAAGGAGCTCACATAGTTATTGAGAACTCCAAAAATGATTCTTTGAAATTGAATTCTGACAGGTCCTCAAAGAAACCCATGGAAAATTAAGTGGTTGTAGTGTAATTAGATTCTCAGGAGGATAAATACTCCTCTCAAACCTTCATCCTTGAGATTGGTACTGGTAATATTGGTATGTTGAAAGACCTTCTGCAGGCCTAAAAATAGACATTAGCACAAAAATATCCAATTTGTGGGTAGATGGTAAATGTAACCTTTTTATATGTATTCAGGCAAGAGCCATGGCATCTTTAACATCAAAATGATCAAATGGTAAAAAAAGGCTCCAATTTTTTTCAACTATACAATGAATCACATATGTCAGGAAATCTGTGAGTCAAGAAACTGATTTGGTCAGAAACAGAGCTGCCAAATTAAGACTGAAACCTTTTAATGTAACTTAATACATGATCCATTCAATTAATTTCCACAAAGTTGCTATTTGCAATGCCAGGTGACCATGGCATGCATTCTTCTTAAACTGGCTGTTTGCCTCATCATTCTCTACCATCACTTCCAATTCCTTCTATTTGCTTCATGGGCTTTTTCTCTGCTTGAAATCACCTTTCCTTTTCCATTTTGGTGTTTTTCCTACTCTCTCTGCTCAATTGTTAGATCAGAAATCATGTAACAAGGCAATTCAAGCAAGCTTAAAGGGGTTTTTCCTTTGAAGTATAATAAGGATCCTTCTGCAAGAAAGATCTAGGTGGAGAATACAGCTATGGGTATGCAGCGAAAAGAACTCAAGGGAAGATTGCAACAGGATTTAAGCTAGTCTAAACATCTAAAGGTCCTGGATGGTGATCATTCAAAATAAACATGGAACCCAACAAAGCTTTAAAGAATAAAAAGAAATGAAATACTTTGATTTGTGACCCAAGTTGGGCAGAAAATCAGAGCTCTGTTGATTGGGATTCACTGAGCAATGGACTATTGAATCAAAGACCTTGCCCTCACAATAAGAAAGGTTAAGAGGCATGGCATCTAAGAACTTCAACTCCTTAGATCATGGTGAAGACAGGCAATTTCTGGCTTGGGTATCTGTAAAGAGTAGGAAAAAGTCCAGAGACAATTTCTGCAATTGTGCGTAATCATTACAATGCAAAAGTATTCCACTTAGCAGTGGTGGCTTCATCTGAACAAATAAAGTTCAAACGGATATGTAACTTGGTGTTGAAAGTAAGATCCCAGAATGGGTAACCAGCCAATTGATTTGGGTGGTAGCTCAACCTGAGAGATTTTTGTATACCAGTGTCATACATTGCACAACCACACCAACAGTCACAACTACCATTTTCATATGTTATCCCTCGAGAGGTCAAGAGGCAGCACCCAAATCTGAAATTCATTGAGGGCATACAATCAAAGATTTCAACATTAGTGACAAAATTCCAGTTGGATTAGCTGTGTAGTACATCTTGAATGTTGCCCACTTCATTGAGGAGCGGTTCTGCATAGATCCCTGGACAAGCACAACAGTCCTCATGGGTGCATTCTCAACGTTAGCCTGCATGTATTATAATACATCTATTGGCAGTGCATGTTATGTACCAAGGGATATGATATTATAATGTATTTAGGTGGATGGAGATGCCAACATGTGGCACACATCCCTTAAGATTGTTTTATTGGGTCATGTGAATAAATTATCTAATTAATTATATCAAGATTTGAGTAGGCCTTCATTAGAATTACCACTCCATTGTATTATTAGGAGGAGGTCTACATAAAGGAGGTGATTATTATTGTAAGATAGGTGTGAAGCATGATATTGTATTTGGAATCTCTTGGAGATATAACATGGAGTGGCTTCTTCAATCAGGACTAGGAGTATTGTATGGTGTTACCCTACCTCAAGGGTTTACTCTATTTTTGCGTATATTGGATATTAGGGCATATTGGCCCACAAACATCACTTGTGTTGTGTGAGATCTATATTCTGCAATATATTATTTATATTATTATATATATGGACCTTATCAAGTGGTATCAGAGCATCGATTTGGGCAAAAGTGGATGAAACCCTAGTTTTTGAAGATTTACCTATAACTTCCAGACGGCTGTGAATTTTTCAGCAATTTTTTTCATGAAGTTAGAGGATTATATAAGGAAGCTACAGTCCAAAAATGAGGTTTTTATCATTAATATTTTGCGATTTATTACAATTCTATGATTTTTCATAAATTTGCCTTCTAGGCAGCAAATCAAGGTATTTTTCTGAAATTTTTACATTTCTGGAAAGAGCATCAAAATTTATCAAGGGTATATTAATTTCATTTTTTAATTTGAGGCCGACTTAATCATGTATTGGTCAGATCAAAGTTGGGTCAATTGAATTTGATAAAATGGTTATCTACTGAAAGCATTTTTTCTTAAATCCTAGTTTCAACGGAGGTTCCTACTTTTGATGGAAGTGGAGATGCATTAGAATGGTGGTACAAATATAAAATAGCCCATGGTAAAAGTATATTATGGGAATTAAGCTTTTACTTTTTCATTATCTTTAAGTGGTGAAGATGTGTTAATTTGGTGGAGCAGAATTGAGCGATTTATTGCAAAATTAGGGTTTCTACCAATGTTCTACGGAGTTTCTTGATGAGGGGACAAGGGGACGTGGGAATGGGTTTTGGGAACGAGGGGACCAAGGGACTAAGTTTGGGGATGGTAGGGGTACAATGGCGGGGGGCGGCAAGGGGCATCGCTGATATACATATAATACTTGAGAAAATAGTTATAAAAAGATGTATAAGAATTACAATGTTGAATTTACAAATGAAACTTTGGAAAATTACTAATTAAAATTTAAAATACTTAAATACTATAATACTATTAATACTACTTAACAATACCACCCTAAAAATAAAAGACATTATAATGTCAATTAGTAAAACTCAAATGTCATGATATATATTATATATTAAAATTAACTACATTGTTGCATTTCTCCTTGTAGGTAAGCATCGGGGAAGATTGTCCAGTTGGATGATCATGACAATATTATAGATGAAGACTTGTAGGAAAGCTTGGAAATTTGGACTTGGAGAGTAGATGGAAAGTCAAATGAATTCAATGGGAGTTTGGGGGCAATGTCCCCAATGGAGTTGAGGGGCAGCACCCCTCGTAGGGGTTTGGGGGCAATGCCCCCAACAGGGTCGAGGGGCAACGCCTCTCGTAGGGGTCTTGGGGTAGTGCCCCTCATGGGGGTCTAGGGGCAATGCCCCTCTTGGGGTTCAAGAGGCAAAGTCCCCGCCACCAAGCCCAAATTAAGACCTCCAAAACAACACAAACCTTCATGGCTACATCATTTTGTATTCACAATTAGACCAAATTAAGACCTTCAATGCCACACAAACCTTCATGGTGGACATCATTTTAGGGTTAGGGGGCGTATAAGACGTTTTAAAGCTAAAAAAGTAAAAAAAAAAAGGTGAAAATGCCCAAAGATGCCTCGGGTCTGACACGAACCGATAACATAGGCTTTATGTTATGTTTTCCACCTTTTCCAACCTACCGACTGTGAGAGACGCCTAGGCATCCCCAGGACCGTCAGGAGACTCCTAAGAGTCCTCCAAATGTCTCAAGGACGTCCCAGCATCCCGGTGGCATCCAGGCATCTTGATGGTGGTGGCGGAGCAGCAAGGGGGTGTCTCCCCCACATCCTCACATCCCAAAGACATCCCCATCTCGAAAACATGGGGATTTTGGGTGGGGGAGCAAGGGGGCACATCCCTGTGGAACAATAGTTTCTACCCAATTTATTTGGAAAGAAAATATCTTCCAAATCCTGCAAAATTTCTTCTTGAATTTTAGTGGGTTTTTGAAGCAATAAGAGAGGAGCCTATTGTAAAAATTGCAGAGTAATTGGATCATAATTAAGTGATTTATTACAGAATTAGAGTTTCCAACAAATTCGCTCTCAAGGCTGCAAAACACCTAATTTTTGGGAGATTTTTCTGCAAACGTGCAACCTAGGCTTTGGTAAGTTACAGAAAAAAATTCAGAGTATTTTGACTTCATTTGTGTGATTTATCACAAAATTATCTTTCTAGAACTTATTCACAACAAAAAGTAGCCACATAGAAAGAGAAAGAGAAAGAGCAAGAACAAGAACAAGAGCAAGAACAAGTAGAAGAAGAACAAGAAGTCACAGTAGAAGTAGAAGCGGAAGTTAAAAAAAAGGAGATGAAGAAGAAGAAAAAGAAAAAGTTAGCATTGAGGACAATGCTTTTGTCAAGAGGAGGGTAATGTTATGCCCCTACCCCTATAGTGTGTATAGTTTTATGAGTAGTCAGCTTGTGGCTACCTTAACTCTTAATTGAGTCATATTATCATTATTATATTCTTATTTAGTTATTTAGGTTGGTCTAAGGCTTATATAGGGTTATCTAGGTCAGCCTAGGTGATATCCTAGGCATAAGTATGGTATGTATAGGAGGTATCATAGTTTGAGGACTTTGTGAGTCTTGGAAAAGACTCTTGGGACTCATGAGTCCTAGGGCTCGCCGAGTCGACTCGCCAAGGGCTCCCAAGCCGAATCTTGGAGAGTCCAGGCTAGGACTCTCGAGTCTTGGCGAGTTACTCGCGCGAATCCTAGAGTCAGACTCCCAAGTCCCAACTTAGGACTCTTGGCATCACTTGGAAACAATGAGTATGAATGTTTAAAACTTGTTTTTTGTTTTTTTTTTTCATTTGAAACTATGAGTATGAATGATGAAATTTCAAATATTGAGTGTTTAAAGATCATATAACATATGTAATATTTGAATTATGAGAAATTGATAATCAAATTAGACTCTTATGACTGCATTAATTTATTTTATTTTTTTGTAAAACTATGGTTTTCTTCTTTGTCGAGTCCTAGCCGAGTTTTTTGCCGAGTCCGTGTCGAGTCCAGATTCCGAGTCCTATTTTGGGCTGCCGAGTCCGTGCTTTCAAACTTTGGGAGGTATAGGTAGGTTATTATCATGTTGAGTATTGAGTTCTTATTGAAGAATATTGGAGGTCTCCCCCTTGAAGTGGATTAGGAGGTTGCCCCCTCGAAGTGGCATATTATTATTAAGTATTTTCAACATATTTCATATCGTACTATTCTATTGTGCAACTTATTCCATAACAATGCACCAACAAATTATCAATTAATGGTACATGTTTTTATTTTCCTTACGTTAGGGAATACTTCTTTTTTCCTACACATTATTAAGCTTGCTTAGGTTATTAGGCATGGTTATTATGAGAACACGTGTCATAATCCATGAGTTACATGTGATACTCTCACCCACCTTTGGATAGTTGAGTCTCACACCCTCTTTTGGATTTATTTTCCACCTGTCAGAACCATTTGTTTGTCTTCATCTAAGTAGGTGCAACCATGTAATTTGGCATTTACCAAGTACGTAAAACTCCCACCTATTTTGGATAGTTGGAGTTATTACATCTCTTGGATGTCAATGCCCCTATTCGTGTTATATATACAGCACTCACCTCTCTTCTTTGTTAGTTAGAAAGAGTAATGTGAGCATTGCTTATACTCTCTTGCATTTTGTCTCTTGAGTTCTCTCTTTTCAAAATTCTCTCTCCATTCTGCTACTTTGATCTTTGATCTTCTATCAACTGGAGTGCATGTGATCTACAACCAACAATAGATCCTGGCTCAAATTCTCGTTTCTCATAGAATCTAACACATTTGCTCTATCTAAATAGTAAAATACACATATGAGGCAACAAAAGGTTCTTTACACCAAGCTATAATATCATGGACTCCACTCATACACAAAGTTGACATTTATAGTATGCATTTTTGTACGCTTGCCTTGCCTTTGTTCTCTATTCTTGTGCACTATGTTCAAGCTCTAGACTAATGATGAAACTCTACTCAAGATGTATGTAGATTGATTCTACTATGATCAATTGGAAATAAGACTTGTCAATGAATACAAGTAAGAATGAAAATTAAAAGTACATTGATTGTATTACTCAAACATGTTTTATCGATTGAGGGAACCTACATATAACCTATGGGATTGGGGTTACCAGTTGAAAAGTAAGTGGGCAAGCCAAAAATTGAAGGGGAAGGGAGGGGTCCACCCTCAACAATAAGGCAACGCACCACCTGCTATGAGTCAAATCATAGCAAATTGGATCAGCCCTCACCCACTTTCTAAATGCATAAGGGTTTTATGGAGGAGGGGGTAGGGGTTCCAATACCCTTTTCCCACCTATCCCTATCCTAGCCCCAAGGAATCGCACCCCAAACCATGTTACATATAGGTACTAGTAACCACCCTACTACTAACACTCACAAGAAACAAAGTAACAATACTACTATCTCCCCTCTCTCTTTCCATAAATAAAATGCAAAAGTTGGTATTGCCCAGTAAAAACCAAATCTAAAAAGCTTACTATGACTAAATAGTTATTAGAGCAGAGTTCTGTTAATAAATTGAATATTTTATTATTATGATATAGAATTTAGGATAGTAAATATCACACTTCTAACCACTTCCCTTAATATACAAATTATGAACATTTTCACTTACGCATGTTCATCTCCAAATGTCTGAAATTTGACTTAAGACAATACCCTGTTGAAGCCATCAGCAAGCTGATCCCAAGTGTAGAAATAGCGGAGCTCTATCTGATAGGCATGCACCATCTATTAAATGATGTGGCAATAAAACTCTATGCACTTGAATCACGCGTAAATAGCTCAATTCTTCACCATCTTCATACCATTATCATTTCTTCAAAACAATGATGTCAACTAATCTGATGGTATATCCACATCACTCAAGATTCTGCAACCCCAAATTGCTTTGCAAACAATTCCCTGTGGTGCCTTGTACTCTACCTTAGAGCAAAAATTGACAACAGTCACCTGCTTCTTACTCATCCAAGAAACTGCTCCTGAGCACATATAAAAAACATACCAAAAAATTGCGACCTTCAATCATCAATGGAGCTTGCTCAATCAGCGCATATGTTTCAACTTCCAGCCAAGTGCAACTCACATTCTTCATGTACTCCAGTACAAAGTTCAGAGTACCCAATTAACAACCTTCTAGAGGACTACTCTAGGTTTTGTCATGAATCTGGAAAGATTGTTTGGATAGTACCCTAGATCTAATCTAGCGTTTGTTAGATAAATGTGAGTCCCAAGAGTTTGTAGAGAATTTTATCTACCTTCTTCAACTCAACAAACATATTCCGTAAGTTTTAATTCTGGTTAGATTGGTGTTGTGATTGACATGCACTTGTTCATCCTTTAATTTCTCAAGCAATTCCTTCAGATGATTTTGTCGTCTTTAGGAGAAAAGAACGCGACACTTTTTCAGACAATCCTCCAAGCCAATATAACAGTGCACTAAGACAAGATCATCAATATATATGATTAGGATGGCAATCCCTTCGTGCTTATTTTGATTGGACAAGTTGTAAAAGACACTCCTCTAAAACACATGTGGATTTCTGTGTTGATCAATCTTGATGTGCAATACATCAGGAGCTTGCATGAACCTGTACAAGGATTTTCCCAACCTGCACTCCTGGTGATCTTTATGTCAAGCCAGAAACCACTTGCGTTGGCACATGTACAATTCCTGTTCATCTCAGTGATACGGGGGATCGTCCCCTGGGTTTTGCCCCATTACCGTCCGGCGTTTGAGGCCAGGGGATGCCTGGGGGGCGGCTGACATGACTTTGTCATTTTGACATCTGCAATACAAACTTGTAGCCTTTTGGTTATTTTATTATTTTATATCATATGCACATTGACTATTTGACATGAATTATGGTCCATGGAAGCAATTAGGTAGCTGTAGTATTAATGTTCATTGTTATGATTATCATTACTCATATGAATATCTGAAATTTCCCTATATTTTTAAAATTTATCTCTCTCTCTCTCTATATATATATATATATACACTATACAGCCGACCCCGTCCCCTAAAATCCCCTCAAAAAATTGCCGTCCCCGAAACGCGTCCCCCCGTCCCCCGTCCAGGAAACTTGGTGGAACATGGTTCATCTCCATTCAAGACAAATACTCTTCACATCCATTTGGAGGATGATCCAACCAAACAACGCCCCAAGCAAGAACACAGATCTAGCTAATTTGATTTTTGCCATTGGCGGAAGAAGCCATCTCATCATCAATTCCTTCTACACAGAACCTTTTGGCCTGTACTTCATTCAAAAGACCTATTTTAATCCATTTGGTTTCTTCCCTATGAGCAAATTGACAAGCTTCACCTGACATGATTATCATAAAAGCATCAAAGATTACCTTCAGCATATGTTCCACGACGTTTCGGGGACGGGGACGGGGGGACAGCAGGGGATGCATTTCTGGGACGTTTCCTAGGGGGCCATTTTTAAGGGACGGTAGGGGACGGCGACATTCAAACTATATATATATATATATATGATTTTTTCAAAATTTATTAATATATTATAGAGAGAGGGAAAGAGAGAGAGATATGTCAATAAATTAATAATTGATAACAACAATATCAATATGTAAATAAATCGTGAGAGCAGTAGTATAACAGCATAATAAATGTTATTAAACTTATTATTGTAGCCTATGATCCGGGTATGTTTGTATTTCGTTGGGAATAAATATAAATTAGATTTTGAAGGAAATGTCTGCTGCTGTAATCAAATCAGACCTGTGTCAGACCTGTAATGCAATGTATTCAGACTTGATATAGTGCAAATAAAATCAGATTCGAGGTTGAATGTTTCATATTTGTTGATGTTATGATAGTAGTTAATAATTTCTATGTTTTATGCAAATAAGTTGGCATTAAAATTCAATCAAACACAAGCATAAACATTCAGAAATCAGAACTCAGTCACTTTGCATGCCAAGTGCTTGACAAAATGTCAAACAGCCCAAACTCAAAAATCACCTTAGAAAGGAGGACGAAATATTTAAAAAATCAATCTTTTAAATGTTTTTTTAACCCAAGAAGCTCCCTATCCGTGGGGGACGGCGTCCCCGGTACGACAAGGGACGTTTTTAACATCCACCATACGTACTGGGGACGGGGAAACGTCCCCAAAGGGCAGGGGACATTTCCTGCTAGTTGGGTTGTTTCGGGGACGGCTGGGGAACATCCCCTTTGCGTCCCCCCATCGCAGGGACGGCTGGGGACAGGGACAGTGGGTTTTGGGGCAGGGGATGCGTCCCCATGTAACACAGCCTTCAGCAGATCATTCCACTCCTTCAAATGCAGTGCTTCAGCAAAAGAGTTTAGCATTGACTGAAATGGTGTACCATTGACAGAAGGACCAAAGACGATAACAAAGCTTCTTACACACTGAAATTTTGTCATAATCCTTGTATAGAAGTCACTTTCTCTGTATATCATATCTTAGCTGAATCTATATGTGTGTTTTCTTCCAAGGGGGCAAGATGTCATGCCCAATACCATGCATCTGATTGCTCTGCCACAAGAAAAATGAAATGCACATGTAACCCAATTACTCTGTAGTGAACTGATCTCATGAGCTAAAGTCAATAGTGCATGGCAGAGAGATTTATCTTAACATACTGTAAAGTTGGTGTTTCTAAGTATTTTTTAGTTATGAGCTTCCACAAGAGCTGCTCTATGACGCAATGGCTGCTTCACACCCTCCCATACAAAATGTATAATTTATCATAACAGTTGCCACCAATATTTAGAACAAAAAGATAGGACCTGCCAGAGTTGACCAGATATCAACTATGATGAGAATAGATGACCTGAATGTCAAGCCTCTGAGTTAAAGAAAACTTCTACAGAACAACAAGCTAGCAGCTAACAGGATCAACCAGATATCAACTATTAGGAAACTAGATGAGCTGAATGTTGAGAGTCTACAAATTAAAGAAAACTGCTAGAGAAGATTTTGATAAGACCTCAATTGTCACTCCACTAGAAGTATAGGTCAACAAGCTCCTGAAGCAGGCTCCAAAAGATCACAATCAGATTTGCAAATGTGAAAGTAAGTAAATGTGTAGATTTCTTCTACAAGAATCAAATTAACGATATAAATTTTGTTTGCACAAACTAAGAACAGAACCAACCAGGACCATGCATACAACTGGAGTCAAGCACTAACAGTTAGTCTTGTGTGTTGATCAGCTGAATGTTTCAATCTTTGAAGGGAAGAGTCTCAACCTTGTATTCAACTAATTAAGTGCACAGTAAGCATAGTGAATCTCGTACTCAAATGTATTGGTACAGAGACAGGCGACTGATGGACGAGGAAGCACCCCTGTCAAACATAGATTGTAAATCACCCGCAAAAGTTCTAGTTTTTAAATATTTGAGGCAATAGTGTCTCTGAAGCTATAACAAATCGCAAATCATGCTCACAAAAGGATACATTCATTATTTATAAAGTACCTCTCAGATCAAGCTTTAACCTGTCGAAAACATATATAACACATAAGTTGCCATGCTCAAACCAAACAACTTTAACTGTTAAATAAAATCTCAGCTGCGAAGGAAGTTGGGTTTAAATGCTTAGATAAAGTTACAAAAAGCAGCAATTCAGTATACCCCATACGCCCCAGTATGTGACATACTGTAAAAATCAGAGAACTTTATGGAATTTGTGTGTTAGAGTACTTTACTGCCATTACGAAAATCACAACCAGTGCACATATGTGGTTATTTTATGCCAAAATTGATGAGATGAAATAACCTGTACAGAAATATCTGTGGAATCCTTAAAAATTACTCTCAAAACAAGAAAAGCGAATGATGATCCAAATCTGCCGCCTAAAATGACCCGTCAAGTGTATTGTTCATACGTGAATCTTTCTCTTTCAAAGTCCAACATACAACTAAATCAACTGTTAAAATAAAAACAAAATTAACAGGGTGTTGTTAAGCAACAATTTTAATTTTTTGACAAGCATCATTAAATGATAGCAATTTGATCAGGATTATATTAATTTAAATTGCATCAATATTGTGCGTGTTTCTTCCAAGCATGAAATTTTATTCAAACACGGTTTTCCTTCTCCTAGAGAAAAAATTTGGAACAAATACAAGGGTCGTTATTCAACAAGAACACAATGTAAAGAACACGAAATTATCTATCCTTTTTAAATTTAAAAGCAAGAGATGTGATCCAAAAACAGAAATCAATAACCTCGTCGTATCCCTCCCTATATGCTATGGTGCGAACAGCTTCCTTGAATTCCTCAGTTTTGTCCCTCGCTTTTGCCATTTCTGCCACTGCCACAAATTTTGACAAAATTAAAATATGCAGACCTTTGGCACAGCTGTTATTGGCTAGATTAATGTGGACGGATTTAGCTTACAGTGGGCTTTCAAGATCCAAAAATGCTGGAAAAGATTTCTCAAAGTTGTTTCGCGCCGGGAAATACACTGGTAAAATGGTCTCACGCCGGTTAAAATAACACAGTTCAATTAGCCGATACTTTGAGACCAGCTTTGCTGATTAATGGTAGATCTCTGTGAAAATCGGTATAAAAAATGGGCAGCATTTGGACGATGGAGATGCAAATATTGCTGTGATGAAGCCACCGATCAGGAAAGACAGGGAACATAAATTCAATTCTGGCTGTATACTTTTTTCGACCTTAATCGTGGCCATGGGACATTTGACATACGGCTTTGCGGTAGCTTCCGTCTTTCGGCTTTAAGAATATTTACATCCCAAATGTCTGTGAGGCTTTTAGATTGAATTAAAAGAAAAAGAAAACATTAAATTGAATTAAATGTTTTATATTATTTGGTATAAAGATTTATGTTGTAGATATTTAGTTTTAAAGTGGGTGGAAAAAGTTATACTTTATGTTGAAGCAACGTTAAGGTTTAAATAATATCTTAATTGAAAGAAAAATATAAGAAATACTAAACAAGAGCTAAAATAGTAAGAGATGGAGGGAGATCACCATCATCTAACTTTCCTTACATATCAAGAACAAGCTTACAATCACACTCTTTTTATTTTTATCTTTGACAGGAGGCTAAGTGTCACAAACAAGAGAAACAACCAAAGCAAGATGAAGAAATTTTCCTTACCTAACCATCTAAAAACACTTTGTTGCAAGGCTTAGAAGAGGTTGAATGAAAATGACAAGGTTGAGACCAACCATGGAAATTTTGATCCCTAGCTCTTCTTAGAGGGAGCTAGGAAATATGTGACTGAGAATGATATTCACCACAAGCATTTTGATTACATCTACATCAATGTCCATAGATAGGGGAATAACCCCTACTAGAGGGTAGAGTTGACGAAACTTTGGGAACCATACACATTGCATTATCTCAATGATCTAAAAGCACATGTAGGTGTGTCACTTAAATTGCAATTTTATGCAATTACTCCTAATTTTTCATAAGAATAATAGAACAAACTATAACCTTAGTAGAAAGAGAGAAGTGTATATTGATAGAGTTTTTGTCTTATCAAATGTTAAAAAGAATTTCCACCTTGAAAGCATGTCAAATTTGAGAGAACTTAGTAGGAATTTTTAGTGAATCTCCTAAACAAATCATATATCATAAAAAATGCTCAAGCCTAAAAGACTTAAAAGAGTCATGAATCCAATTCCAAGCAACCTAAGATCTAAGAAAAAACTAGAAATGGTGCTTGAGAGTATCATGTTGTCCACATAATGGACAATAAAGATTGACAACACCCAATTGAGTTAACTCAATGCCAATAGGGAGACCTTGGTAAATAATACATTGAGAAACGTGAGCAAGTTTCAACTCAAGGATGGTTGATCAAACACTTTGAAATCTATGCTACTAAGCGCCCAAAAAAGACTAACAAAGTCATCTTGATTAAGCTTTGAGACCATGAACTGATGTAGACAAAGCCAAGCATATCCCTTATGCAATTGGTAAGTGTGAAATTGTGTATCTAGATACCATTTCCAAGATTTCCACCAAGGTTTGAAGCTTCTTGCCTTAATTTTATGAAGCATTTAAGGAGGAACAAAATTAATAATGGTCTTAAACGATTCAAAATTTTGATTGCACTTCAATACCACAACCTAAGAAAGAAAATTCCTTGCAATTTTAAAATAGAGGTCAAGGAGAGTCTTGATACCTCTATGAAATAATTCCAAAGCATGAACCCAATGATTTTTGTCAAAGGATCAATCATGCAAAAATAACATACCACCAAATAGATTGTTGATTAATAGATAGACCTTTGAAAAGTCATTGTCATCCCACAAAGTCATGGCCTCATGACCTTCCATATATTTTTTATAACAAAAGTGTATTGTATCTAAATAGGTTCATTTAATAATAAATTTATGAAAATCAAGTCCCTTACAATCCTAATGACCATTAGGCACACCTATATAAATGCAATGTCAAATAAAGAACTTCCAAACTTCATTTCCCTCTAGAGCTACAATAAACATATTTGGTACACAATGTTATTCCTTAGCATTAGATTGAAATCAAACCAAGCCCACCAAATTCATGAGGGAGGCAACAAAACTCTCAAGCCACTAAATGGGTGAAAAATCAAAGTTATGTTATCTTTTAGGTCAATTTTTTAGCATGGTAGAATTTAAATATTTCCAACTAAAAGTTAGTTTAGGCTAAAAATGGTTATGGCTAGACCTATTCCAATTAAAATAGATCTAGGCCACAACTTTTCTAGATAGAAATGTCTACCAAATACATATATAACATCATTTTGGTGCCAAATTTAGTTACTGCCACTCTTAATTGCATTAAAAAAATTGAAAAAAAAGAGAGTTTTTTGCCACTCTTACTTGCATTAAAAAAATCACAAATTCAAAACACCCTTCTATAGATCTAAATGTGTAGTTTTCAAAAATATATATTTTATATATTTTTATTATTGTTTTTCATTCAAAGTAGGTTATCAACACCAAATATAAAGTTGATTGTTTTCTTAAGAAAAATAACAAAGTTTATTATAAAAAATAAAAAATATGATTCACCAAAGAGGAGATTCCATGTCAAGATGATATAATTATTTTTATTTTGAATAGATAGTTAAGACAAAATGTGGAGGCATGACAAAGCAATTGTTTTTTCAGTACATGAAACTTTAAAAATATATTTATCAAAATGAAGAAATTAATCTATGAACTAAAATTTCAAGTTATTAATACAAAAATTAAGGAAAAATAAATAAATTCACTATAAAAAAATAAAGTCCCATTAAGCTCATCTTTTAGCAATTTATTAAAAATTAAATTATATTATCAATTTTATAAAAAAAAATGCATCCAACTATTGTTTTATTATTCTTTCAAATAGAATCATAAACTACACTAAAATGTATATTTCTTTCTTTTATATCATCTCAAAACTCAAAACATATGTCACTTTCAAGTGATTCAAGTATAAATGTTAGATCAATGTTGAACATTTCCTTTACAGAATGACATCACAACTTTAAAATTTCACTCTAGAATAATATACATTAGTTAGAGGAAGGTCATAAATCTCTTATGGGCTTTTTAAGCTTCTACTAGAAGTATTTTGAAGGCACCCAACAAGAAAAAGATTAGACACGTGTAGCAAAATACTCTCTTATGAGCTTTTCAAGCTTCTAATACAAGGCTTTCAAAGGCACACAACAAGAAGAATAATAGACATGCATAAAAACTAGGATTTGGGAACATGCCTAAAATTTTCCTACTGAGGAAAGAGGCTTAATAATCTAGTAGTCCAACTTTTTCTCAACTCTAGAAATGACAACTTACCACTAAGAGGAAGGACACGCCTAAAAGTAAAATTGGAAGCCTAATAATCTAAATAATTCCCCATGATAAATCAATTTCCACCCATGTGAATTAAGCAAGTTAGGCTTAACTAAGGAAGATTGTTTATAACATAAAGTTTTTTTTATTGAATGTTTCACCCTAAATCTTTGCAACAAAAATATCCAAGCACTAAATATCTTGATTGATTTTATTTTCCTCCTCTAAGAGAGTGAGAAAATGAATCATCAATAAAATGACTATTAACTAACTATTTTATAGAATCAAGTAGAATTATGTCTTTATCCAAGTTTTGTGACATAATGATTAGTCAAAAGATGCACAAATCCTTTTGCAACAAGCATGTATAAAGCAAGAGCCATAAGGTATCCTTGATGAGTAGAATGAAAAAGCTCAAAATCATAAAACTTATAACCACTAATGATTATACAAGCAAAAGTATCAACAAAGTGCGTTTAAATAGAGCACACAAAGTAAGGATCAAATCCTAAATCATGGAGCACAACAAGGATAAAGGACCACTCAATGTGTTCATAGGATTTGGAAAAATATATCTTGATATAAATGGTGTGTTGTAGAGAATGACTAGCTCATTTCATTCCTTCCCACACAATAATGATGTTGTCAATAGTGTAATTATATTCGATGAAGTTGATTTGCTCCATGTGAACAATCAAAGGAAGAAGATGGTACAACTTGAGGGTAAGACCCTTGGCAATTATCTTATAAAAGACATTGAGTAGAGTCTATAATTTTTAGAGGGGAATACACAAAAGGCCTACAAAATATATGTGCAAAATATGTGAGCCTATAATTATAATGTATGTACCTCCCATAATGCAGTCTGTCACTACATCATTATTTCACTAAAGAATTTTTATCTTGTTTGGTGAAGGTCATAAACAATAGAGGTCCATTTGCATTTGGTGCAAACAAAAACACATACTCATCTACAAACTCATGCAAGACTCAAGGTTGAACAGAGGAAAAATTAATTAATTTAAAATTGAGAACCTCTTACATTCACATTACAAATTTATTCAATACATTACAGACTCAAATCTGCATAAACTACTTTTCTGTAGCTTTTCTTTTTGCTGCCCCAAACTCTTCCTAAAGCTTCTTCCTGCTGCTTAAACCTTCATACCACTCTTCCAAAATTTCCTGCACCTCTCTTTTGAACTCCACACTATTGTGTAATCACAGATTGTTGCATTCTATTGATGTCCTTTATCTATTCATGCTACTGCACAACCTCATCAATGGGTGCCTTCCCCAACACCTCCATCTATCTCCTTCCTCCTTTTTGCTATTGTTTTAATTTGTTAATCCCAAAAAAAATTGAAAAGGGCAGCTACCTCCCATTTTCTACGCCCCCACTACTCCCACTCTCTTTCCACACATCTCCTCTTCCTATTTTTTTTACTCTCCATGCTCCTTCACAAATTTTCCCAGCACTCCCTCATCCCACATGGCTTCTTTTTTCTGTCCTTTACGACTCCCCACTTCCTCCTCCATGCCTCCACAAGTGCAGATTTAAAATATTAAATAAAAGCTAAAGAATGGGCGACCAACTCCCATTCCACGCCTCTACAAAGTCCCCATTATTGGGTGTGGAATTTATTCCATAACAGACCTTTTTAAAATATTAAATAAAAGACTAAGATAGGTGTTGATAACCTGCACACCATGATTTACAATATGTATTTTAAAAAAATTGAAAATTGTTGCTTGAAATGCCTTCAATAAGCCTTTGAATAGACGTTTTCAAATGAATATAACTTTTTAGACAAATTAAATTTTGGAATTTCAACAATTGGGCATCAATTATCCCACCTTAATGTTCAAAAATAATGTCTTGGACCTACAATGGGAACTAGGAAACAATTAATTAAGTAATTGCAAAACAACATCAAGAGTGCAGGCAAAAAAAAAAGTTCTCCATTTCACACGAAAATTGACATTTAAGCTTGGAATGGTACCCCATGGACCCCTGCAAAAGGATTTTTCCCAAACATTCACGGGTTTTAAAATTTTAAACTTTTACCAAATTGTCCACCAAAGTCGCAAAACAATAAATTCTTCCAAACGGTGAAAGATCTCACGAAACCTTCACCATTAGATAAGGAGCCCACAAGATGCAGAGAGACA
>VDFB02362214.1:0-23143 GCA_007258455.2 Sequoia sempervirens
TGTAAACTATTCTATGGAACCTAAGTAACGATGAGAACTGTTCCAAAACTATTCTATGAACTCCAAAAACAAATATTCAACTGTATTTACAAGCCTTTTTATTTCCATTGTTTCAAAACACACGGGTTTTCAAACAAAACACAGAAAATGCAGAAATCTGTCTACTGCCTTTTACTCCACACAACCAAAACTTTATTACAATGATTACAATGATGTCTAACTTCTTGCCACGAGCCCATATCTCTATCTTGGAGTCCTTTCCATCATTCAAGGGGAAACTGCTCGCCTCCATATCCCTGATTTCAAGGGAATCCAAACTAAATGAATTGCATGCAACCTAACAATGTTGCCATGCACTTTAGCAATATTCTTGCAACCTCGCCATTATCCTACTTTTTAGGATCTCCAACTCATTAACCTCGAGCTAACATCATCTAAACTGCTCTTGGCATCTTCAACCAACGAAGATATGGCTATGACAAATTTAATGCTTTAGATCCTAACATTTGCTGTCTTAGGCTAAACAAAACAAAATTTAACACTAATGATAACTAATGAAGGTTTTAGTCCTAGTGACCAACTCTTCACACACAAATGCAAGACCTTCTAAGGTCCATAACAAACACACCAAAATCCCTGACTTGGCTAAAGTCAGTACAAGCCAAAATTGCAAACAAACAAGGTGGAGGTCAGCCTAGGTGCTCCTGCACCATCCTCCCTAAAATAGAAAGATTCAATCCATCCTTGGATTGAGCAAGTTAGGATCAACTCCCAACTTCTTGAACTCTGCCTCCTTGATCCATACTGCATCAACTTCAAGTTGTCCTTGCCTTTGTATCAGATGTTCCTTGTACTCTTTGGTTCTTGTTATTTTGTAGACCCTGGTATCCAAGATCTTATCAGCTTGTTTGATTGTAGCAGGGGACAGTTTGAGTTCTTCCACATCTTGGATGACTTCTTGGATGGTCTGATCCATGTTTGGTGGTGGTCCTCTATAATGGACTTAGTCTGCAACATTAAAAATAGGGGACAGTCCACTGTCATTTGGTAATTGCACTTTGACTGCATTATTGCTATACTTCTCCAAGACAAGACAGTGACCTATCCTCTTCATTTGCAACTTATTAGGAACTCCTTTATGTAATATAGCCTTGTTCAAATGCACCATCAGTAGGTCACCAACATTAAACTGAACCTCTCTCCTATGCTCATCCACTTTGGTTTAATGTTTCAAGGTATTCTCTGTCAAAGTTTTTCTGATTGTCTCATGAATTTCCTGCATTGCACAAGCAAAGTCATCTGCATAACCACTTCCCTTGACTCCATCCTTCAATTCCCTCAGCTCATAAACACCTCTAGGGTGCAGTCCATAAACAATTTCAAAGGGACTCTTCCCTGTGGATCTATTCACTGTATCATTATATGCATATTCAGCCTACCCAATAATCTGATCCCATTGTTGACCATACTCCTTGTTCAAGCATCTTAGAAGGTTTCCAAATGTTCTATTCACAACTTCAGTCTAACCATCAGTTTGGGGATGGTATGCAGATCCAAAGGACAGATTGGTGCCCATTCTTTGCCAAAGAGTCTTCCAAAAATGAATCATAAACTTGGTATCTCTATCTGAGACAATGCTGATTGGTAAGCCATGAATTCTGACTATTTCTTTGAAGAAAAGTGAGGCTATTTGACTGGCATCATTGGTTGTTTTGCAGGGTATAAAGTGGGCCATTTTGCTGAATCTATCAACAACAACATAAACACTATCCATACCTTGCCTTGTCTTGGGTAAACCGACTACAAAGTCCATGCTTAAGCATTCCCATGGCCTAGAAGGGATTGGCAGTGGCTGGTATAAGCCTGCACTTGAAGAAGTTCCTTTTGCTTTTTGACACACTACACAACTCTCTACATATTTTCTGACATCTAGGTTCATCTTAGGCCAAAAATAAAATCTTTGGACAAGCTCTTGAGTTTTGGTGATCCCAAAATGACCACTCAATGCACCATTATGTTTCTCTTGAATTATGTTCTCCCTAATAGAACCTCTAGGAACACAAAGTTGATTCCCTTTAAACAACAAATCACTTTGCAAGGTGTATTCAGCATACTTGCTATGGAAATGGTTCTTAAACTCAAGGCATACCTTATAAATTTTTGCAAAGTCTTCATCATCTGCATATAGATCTTTGAAGTGATCTATTCCCATGCTCTTCAACTGGATTTCTTGAATGGTAAGAACTCTCCTGCTCAATGCATCAACAACTTTGTTGAGAGCTCCTTTCTTGTGCTTGATGTTGAAGGTGTAAGCTTGCAAGTACTCCACCCACTTCATGTGCCTGTGACTCAACTTCTCTTGGGAATTTAGAAAACTGAGTGCTTGATTGTCTGAGTACACAATGAATTCTTTGGGAAGCAAGTAGTGCCTCCATTTCCTTAGTGCTTGGACCAATGCATACATCTCAAGGTCATAAGAAGAGTACTTCTTCTTGGCTTCACTTAGCTTCTCAGAATGAAAAGCCACCAGTCTACCCTCTTGACTGAGAACAGCTCCAATTGCTACATTACTTGCATCACATTCAATGGTGAATAGCTTCTCAAAGCTTGGCAACACCAAAATAGGCTGGGTAGCTATCTTTTCCTTCAGCAACTCAAAACTATTGTTAGCTTGCTCATTCCATAAAAATTTGGTTTTCATGCCTCCTTTAATGGTATCCAACATAGGAGCACAAATTGCACTAAATTGTCTGATGAATTTCCTATAATACTGAGCAAGACCATGGAAGTTTCTTACCTCAGTTGCTATCTTTGGAGTAGGCCAATTGAGAATGGCTTCTACCTTGCTGCTGTCCATCTTCAAGTTGCCATGTGATAGCACAAAACCAAGGTACACCAACTCTGTTTTGATGAACTCACACTTTTCCAGATTGATCTTCAGTTTCTCCTCCTGCAGCTTCTTGAAAATCAACTCAATATGATGGAGGTGCTCTTCTCTTGTTCTACTATAGATTAGTATATCATCAAGATACACTACTACAAACTTGCCAATGTAGTCCTGGAGAATTTCATTCATGAGTCTCATGAATGTGGAGGGGGCATTAGACAAACCAAATGGCATTACTAGCCACTCATAGAGACCCTCATTGGTTTTGAAGGCTATTTTCCACTCATCACCCTCATGTATTCTAATTTGGTGGTAACCACTCTTTAAATCTATCTTGGTATAGTACCTAGCTTCACCTAGATAATCCATAAGATCTTCAATCCTAGGGATAGGGAACCTATACCTGATGGTTATCTTGTTGATTGCTCTGGAATCAGTACAAAGCCTCCATTCTCCTCCTTTCTTCGATGCTAAGATGGTGGGTACTGCACAAGTACTAATGCTTTTCCTAATAAGACCTTGGTCAAGTAGTTCTTGAATCTGCCTAGCTATTTCCTCATTTTGCTGAGGTGTCATCTTGTAGGCTGCTTTGTTTGGAAGGGTGGCTCCTGGTATCAAGTCTATCCTATGAATTATGGCTCTTTTAGGAGGTAAGGTTGCTGGTTGACCACTACTTACAATGCTTTCATAGGTCTGCAACAAGTCTTGGATCTCCTTTGGTAGTTCTTGCTTTTCAACTACCTTCTCTTTGCTTACTTCTCTTGGCTTGATCATTACTGCATAGCCAATTCCTTCTCCTTCTTCTAAAGCTTTTAAGAACTCTTTTTCACCAGCTATTAGCAGCTTAGAACCTGCTGTCTGCACCTCAGTATCTTCCAACAAAGATTGAATCTTGTAGGTTACATTGTCCTTCTTGAAGGTATATGAATTCTTAGCTCCATCATGCACAGCTTGACGGTCAAATTTCCATGGCCTACCTAGGAGCAAGTGGCATGCATCCATAGGTAATACATCACACAATACCTTATCTTTGTACTTGCTAATTGAAAACTCCACCCATGCTTGTTCATTCACCAAGACATGCTGACCCTTATTGAGCCATGTAACCTTGTAAGGATTCTTGTGAGGTATTCTTGCTAATTTCAGTTTGCTGATTGCCTCCTCTGACACAATATTGTCAGTAGAACCTGAGTCTATAATCACCTTGCACACTTTCCCCATCATCTTGCACTTTATCCTAAACAGGGATCTTCTTTGGCTTGGCTCTTCTCTAACCGGTTCTTTGATCAAAGTCCTTCTCATCATGAGATTCTCACCTTCCTCTGAGTTCAAAGGTACTTCTGATTGTTTGTTTGCTGCAGCTGCTTCATCTTGAATCAGATTGGTTCTCTTATCTCCTCCATGAGAAGTGATACCTTTCTCAGGACATCTATAGGTCGGGTGTCCCAATTGGTTGCAATGATAACATTTCATGTTGGTGAAGTAGCTGCCTCTTCCTTGTCCACCACTTCTTCCTCTAGAGCTGAAACCTCTTCCTCTACCACCTCTACTAGAACTTCCTTCTTGCTGTTTAGAAAATCTAACTTCTCCTTGGGCTCTTGGTTCTGAGCTTCTTCCACTATAACTTCCTCTTTGTCCTCTGCTGTCTTTCCCTTTACCTCTGCCTTTGGGGTTTTGTTCCTGCTTCTTTTTTCCTTTCTCCTCTATCTTCAAAGCCATTTGATAGCATTGGCAAACTGATTTGAAGTTTACCAAACTCATGTCTTCTTGAATAGACCATTTGAGTCCATTTAGGTACCTTGCTAACTTGATACTCTCATCTTCAACCACTTTTGATCTAAGGCACAATTTTTGAAATTCCTCTGTGTATGTTTGAACATCCATGTCCTTTTTCCTCAGATTGTGTCTTCTCCTATGCAACTGGACTTCATAATCATCAGGGAGATAAGTCTGCCTTATCTTAGTCACCATTCCTCTCCATGAAACTATAGGACCTTTGCCTTCTTTCTCTCTTTCAGATTGTACAAACTTCCACCATGTGAGAGCTGCTCCTCTCAACCTTGACTTGGCCACCTTTACCTTTTGGGCCTCTATTATGTCATCACACTCAAAGTGATTCTCAATGCTCTCAATCTAGTCCACAACTGAATCGGGGTCCATTTGTCCACTGAAAAGTGGCACACCCTCCATTGCTTTACCACTCAAGGCCTGCAATGCCCTCAAGAATGGTTCCTCTGCAAGAACAGGATCAAGCTTTGGAGCTTCCTCCTCCAATTCCACTTCTTTTTCCTTAGATTCCTGCTCTTCCTTCTTCTTAATCTTGTCCTTCACAGTATCTGTTGTTTCTTGGACTTCATCCAGGAGTCTCTCCATCTGAGATATCCTTTCTCTGAGCAACCTATTATCTTCCTCTTTCTCTTCTACCTTCTTTGCTAGCTCTGCATTTGTCACCATGGTTCCTTCCTCTAGTGTATTCTCTCCTATTGACTCAGTGGATTGGCTCATTAATCACAAGCCTTGAATCTAACTCTTGGCTCTGATACCAATATGGTGTATTATAAAACCCAAGGTTGCTTGCACCACTCCAAGAAGACCTTCCACACTGTCTCCTTCCTGGAACCTGACTCCAATGGGTTCCTCTTGAGCTTGTAGGTTGACCAAACCCTGCTCCAACTCTTCACAAAGAGTTCTTACCTTGTGCTTTACCTTGGGTAGTTCAACACCTTCTTGCAACTTGATCAATCTTGCTTGGACTTAGAAGGGTCTAAGTGCCAACTTCTTCAACTTGATGTAACTACTTGCAGGGGGATTGAGGATACTGTTTACATGCTTCTTGCATCCAAATGAATGCATCTTGCTTGGTGTTTAAACCTTAAACCACCCGATTTCATGAAACTGCCTAGGTGAGGCCTAAATCCTACTAGCCCTTACCAGTCCGTTTTTGGCCTTTTACTCTCAAACTTTCCACACAACCTATCCAACAAAATACATTTTCAGACACCCTTTTCGGAGTTTTAAATCTTGCACTTGATTTCAGGTTACTATATGTTCCGTACAGTGGATTCCAACACCCTTGGAGAGGAGGCCTAATTGCCCTAATAACTAGGGTTTCACTGGTCTCTTACCTATTTCTCATTCAAGAGGATTGTTCAAGCCTCAAATATTTTTAACAAGTCAAGATATGACCAAAACCTTCAGGAAACCGTATAGGTACCGTACTGTACCTTCTGCCCCTGCCCGAGTTCTCAATTTTCCCTTTCCAAACTCCTAACTAGGTGACTGAAACTTGCCTAGGGTTTGGTATGATAATTTCTTGCTTGAATTTCAAAGCTTCCTGTTACTATATATGTGCAAGGACATGGCTCCCCTATCATTTCCATGAACCTCAGGAAGAATGCACGGATAGATTTCATGGGGAAGCCATGTTTTGACTGACTATTCAAAACTGTGTTTGTAAACCCACTAAATGCTGATCTAAGGATTCAATTCAAAAGCTCTACACTACTCCACTTGAATATACAAAGAGAAAGGAATCAAATCTATCCTAATAGCATGAATGCATTGCTGAATCTATGTATTCAACGCCTATGGTAGCACTGTTGCAAAACACAGTGGAATTTCTGAGAAACACACTATAACGCTATACTATGAACTTGAAATAATAAATATGCACTAAGTAACTTGAATACCAGATGAAAACTGCTCTACATCCCCTAACAACTATGAACACCATATTAAATCATCAAATACAGTGTCCACAAGGTCACTGTTTTCTCACAAAGCGCGGGCAAATACAAGAAACACAAAAATATGCTAAAACAGAAATAAAAACCCTTTATAAACTATTCTATGGAACCTAAGTAACGATGAGAACTGTTCCAAAACTATTCTATGAACGGACAAAACAAAGATACAACAGTATTTACAAGCCTTTTTATTTCCACTATTTCAAAACACACAGGTTTTCAAGCCAAAACACAGAAAATGCAGAAATCTGTCTATCTCCTTTTTCTCCACCCATCAAAAACTTTCTTACAATGATTACAATCTGTCTAACTTCTTGCCACGAGCCAATATCTCTATTTTGGATTCTTTTCCATCATTCAAGGGGAAACTGCTCGCCTCCACATCCCTGATTTCAAGGGAATCCAAACTAAATGAATTGCATGCAACCTAACAATGTTGCCATGCACTTTAGCAATATTCTTGCAGCCTCACCATTATCCTTCTTTTTAGGATCTCCAACTCATTAACCTCGAGCTTAACATCATCTAACCTGCCCTTGGCATCTTCAAACAACGAAGATATGGCTATGACAAATTTAATGCTTTAGTTCCTAACATTTGCTAACTTAAGCTAAACAAAGAAAAATTTAACACTTAATGATAACTAATGAAGGTTTTAGTGCTAGTGACCAACTCTTCACACACAAATGCAAGACCTTCTAAGGTCCAAAACAAACAAACCAAAATCCCTGACTTGGCTAAAGTCAGTACAAGCCAAAATTGCAAACAAACAAGGTGGGGGTCAGCCTAGGTGCTCCTGCACCATTAGTTCTATTAGTTTTCAGATCTATCCCCAATACATATTTTGAATGAAGTAAGAGAAATAGGTGTATCATAATCTTCATTTTCATATAAACCCTATTTTCTATGTTTCAAATGCATGCAAGAAAACTGAGAGGGGAGGGTGAATCAGTTGTACATTAAAAATTCAAACCCTCATAAACATTCAGATCCACATCAACTAAATTAACCCTTAATATGTTAGAATGATTTAGCATGAAATAAAATAATAGAAAACTAAAACACAACAACACCATGCACAATAGAACACCAGATCTATGTGGAAAACCAAAGAAGGGAAAAATCATGGTGATGATTAGCTCATAATATAAAGTAATTGCAATGGAAAATATAATAAGCTCACTGTCGGAGGGCTCGCTACTAAAAAGAAAGAAGGGCTCACTACCAAGTGCTCATTGCCGAATTACAGAAAAGAAAGGAGAGTGTTACAGTGATAAATCCATCTCAATGCAATAGAAAAGATCCACCACAGTATCACTAACACATTTGTAGTCTCTTTGAAGATTATAGACACCTTCTACTCACTGCTTCTAGTGGTCTAATTCATTAAACTCGCACTACACTACACAGCTCTGTAATTTGCATCACACACTACACTACTCAATTCCCCATCGACTCATCACTTGTTTATACCTTCTTCAACCTTGAAAACATTCTCCAAGGTTGGTTATGCACCTCAACAGTGAAAATTCAAATTGGGTTGGCACTAAGCATTCTCGTAGTGGAAATGAATGAAAGTGGACCACACATCTTAACACAGACCCAAATCATACATATGCATCATGCCACACTTCCACAATCACCGAAGCAAATCCACAATTAGTGTAAACACCCAAGGTCAACTGAACCAGTGTAAACACCATTAAAATTTAAGTACATGCTTCCTCAAATCCAAAGATGACTCACAAACCACACACAACACTTGAATACAATCTATAATATTCCATAAACACCCTAAAATCCAACAAATTCCTTCACAACAACTTTCACCTAAAGAATGTACACACCCAATATACTCAAAAAACCTTCCATATTTTGTAACTCAATAAATCATCTTGTGAAGCACCAAACCATGAACAACTTCAACTAAAGGTAGATATGAACCTCATCAAGAAAATTCCAAAACTGCAAGACCAAAAACCAAACTATGGAGAAATGCGAAGAAAAACCTTTGCTCCCAGACACCACTGCAACATATAGTTTACACACTAGTGAACATAACTCTCTTTGCACGATAATCTAGACCAATAAATTTTCAATATAGAACCTTTGAACACCTTTGATCAACATATCTAAACTACACAAGCAGATCTTCAACATAGAAGAAATGAGAAGCAAAACCAGCACACCACATTGTACACCGGAACACCTCTGCAACATAACATTTCCACTTTTGTTTAAATTTTCTCAAAAGCACTTGGAAACCAAGCACCAGAAACATACTTATCATCTTCAGCACTTTCTCATCACCACTAAACCAACAACAATTCAATTATACATCCATAGAAGCTTATCAAAGCAACACTAGAGGTTGACACTAGTAGCACTTACTAATGACAACATAATGAAACTAATCAAAGCATCAATACAACCAATCATCAATGACAACACAAACATAAGATTACAAAAATCTCCCCCAAGATTTTTAACATCAATGACAACACCAACTACTCATACTTGCAAAAATCTCCTCCTTTTTCATTAATGGCAATACATGATGTGAAAAACCATATACAACAAACATGAAAGCTCTAATCACTAACACACTGCTTTATCAACTCTCTTTATTTCTCCCTGTTACATCATACTCTCCTTTTCCACATTACTCTCACTCCTTTTTACAACTTGTAGAGAAGGGGGATTCATAGCTCACAAGTTTTCTTTATTCTCAAGAGATTCCCAAGGGGACAACTTCCCTAAACTACCTCAAGGAACGAAGCAAAATTTCTAGAATCGAAAAAGAGTAGGTCACGAAGATTTTATGGACAGACTAATGGGCTTTCAGCCAAAGGATGACAATGCAGGTCTGGGACAACAGTGCGGCATGTTGGTGTCTCTCTAGTGTGTTTGCATCTATATGGACCAGGAAGCAAGTTTATCACAAAAAATAGCTAAGTGACTACTAGAAATTTAATTGCTAAGAACATACAGAATGCGAGAAAGCAACAAGAAGTAATAGAACTAAAATAAAGTAAATGAAAAAAGTAGAGAGGATAGATAAATAAAATTCTCATAGCAACCCAAGTAATGAAGCCTTCAGTACGTGAATATCTTCAATACTTGCATGCATAAGATCTAGAGAAATTGTTGGGGTTGTATAGGGGTTTTCCTCAATCAAACCCCTATTTTGGTGTTCCTACCTCCACAGATAGCCAAATAGATAGAGATAAAATGAATGCAAGAGTGATAAAAGAAATAAAATGAATGCAAGAGTGATAAAAGAAATCCCCACTTGAGGAGGAGAACTCGTATCACAAAATATAGGTGATAAAAGAAATCCTCGCTCGAGGAGGAGAACCCGTATCACAAAGTAGAGATGTAATAGGTAGGGGATGTGTGAAATCCCAAGATGCTCACAAGCACAAGGTGAGGGAGATAGCAATTGCAAGGCTTAAGGAAGCCAAAGGGAGAGAGTGATACTCACAAGAGCCAAGAGAGTTGCAAAGAGTGTTGTGAGAGCTTGAAGGTGTTGTTGTAACAAGTGAGAGATTTGTGCCAGCAAAAGAGTGAAGAGGGAAAAAGAGAGTGTCTCCAAGGGAGAAATCTCAAGAAGGACAAATGGATTGAAAGAATGGATTAAAAAGAGAGAATAGGAGGGAAAAGAAGCTTCTCGAGCCATTTCAAGGCATCTCCAACTATTACCACCAAAAAAAAATTCTGACAAGTGGAAAACATGCACGAAAATGGTCATTTGAACATTGAAACTTCACAGGACACTAGTGAGGCACGCAGAGATCTTCACAATGTGCTAGTGTCTAGACACATCACGCTATAAAATGACAAGAATGGGAAAATCACAAGGTTTGACACAAAGCTAACGCACGAAGGTAGTTGTTGAAAAGGGGTTTTGAGCATCTTGAGAGGGAAAAAGGATGATGCAAGGGCCAAAATGAGCCTACAAAAGGTGCTAAGGGAGTGGACACTAAATTTGATACAAGAATGTATGTGAAATTGCAAGGGGTGAAATTTTACAACATTACACAACTGAAATATTTTTTTCACATTATTTTTCTCTCCCCCTTTGACATCAATGGCAAAGGACAACACATTTTGCATCTCTTTATCCCTTTGACATCAAACATACACACTTTCCTTCTTTACTGCTCTGCATACTCCCCCTTAGGATCACACAACAAATTTTACCAACACTAAATCCCCCTGACTACAACAACCAACAAACTACTACTTACTCTCCCTAAGAGGTAGCCTCCTACATCAATCAATAACAAAGAATGAATCTTGAAATACACTAGAATGATACATATCCTTATGCATCTAGTTCAAAGAAGGAGGGGTAATGACCCCTAACTTCTCCAAAAGATACTAAAAATTATCCTTAGGAAGAGCCTTAGTGAATATTTCAGCAACCTGATCCTTGGTAGGCACATACTCAAGCTTCACTTTATTCTCTACAACCTTCTCTCTCAAAAAGTGATATAGAATTGAGATATGTTTTTTTCCTTGAGTGCATCACCAGATTCTTTGAAATGTTAATGGAACTTGTATTGTCACAAAAGATACAAATTGGTTCATCATATACAACTTTGATATCCTCCAAAGTTTGCTTCATCCACAACAACTATGTGCAGCAAGATGCTTTTGCAATATATTTTTCCTCTATAGTAGATAAAGATATTGAATCTTGCTTCTTGCTTCTTGCTCAACCAAGACACTAATCTGCATCTAAGAAATAATGCACCACCACTTTTAATTTTCCTATCATCAACACATCCAGTCCACTCTGCATCTATATAAGCACTCAAATAAAAATTAGTGTCCTTTGGATACCACAAGCCATGTTTTGAAGTTCCCTTCAAGTATTTGAATATCCTCTTCACTACTGCAACATGTGACTCTTTAGGATCTTCTTAAAATCTAGCCATGAGACAAACTAAATGCATGATATCCGGTCTAGTAGCAGTTAGATATAGCAATCCTCCAATCATTGATCTATATTTTCTCTGATCAGCCTTAGGAGATTCATCATTCTTGCTTAGATTGCAGCCAATAAACATAAGGGTACATACCAGTTTAGAATCTTCCATTCCAAACTTCTTCAACATTTCCTTACATACTTTGATTGTGAAATGAATATACCTTTTTTGTCTTATTGTTTTGTAACCCAAGGAATAAATTCATCTCCCCAAACACATCTCAAAATATTTTTTCATCTCTTCTACAAATCTCTTTCACATAGCTTCATTTCCTCCAAAAATTATGTCATCAACATACACAACCATAATCAAGATTTGATCTTTTTCAACTTTGAAATACAGATTACTATTTATAGTACCTTTATTGAATCCTTGCTATATCAAGTACATTTCTAACCTTGCATACCAAGCTTTGGAAGCTTGCTTCAAACTATATAATGCATTTTTCAATATGCAAACTATATTTGATTTATCTGATAATTGAAATCCTTCAGTTGTTCAATGTATACCTCTTCTTCTAATTCACCATTCAAGAAAGTAGACTTCACATGCATCTGATATACTTTGAAATTTTAGTGTGCTGCAAAATCCAAAAACATCCTGATAGCTTCCATTCTTTCCATCAGAGAAAAGGTCTCCTCAAAATCTATTCCTTCTACTTGTGAGCAACCCTAATGTACAAGTTGTGCCTTGTTTCTTACCACTTCTCCATTTGCATTTAGTTTTTTTCTGGAAACCCAATTAGTTCCAATCGCATTCTTGTTTGTTGGTCTTGGGACAAGTTACCAAGTCTAATTCCTCTCAATCTACATTAGTTCTTCCATAGCCTTGATCCAATATTCATCCTTGCATGTTTCAATCACTATTTTAGGTTCAATTTTACAAAGCAAACATAGATTTACCTATTCTTCAGCCATAACAGCTTTTCTTCTTGTCAACACACCCTTAATTTTTTCAGCAATGATTTGATCTTCAGAATGATTCTTCCGCACATACTTAGGGGTCTTAGGGATCCTTTATGGAGCTTCTTCCTCTTTAATCTGAACTTATTTTTCCTTATCTTCATCTCTCTTATTCATATATCCATCTATCACCTCAGAATTCTTCTATAAGTCTTCATCCACTTTGAAATTTTCACCTTCAATAATCTTCTTCAATCTCTTGTTGTAGCATTACTAAGATTTGCTTCTTGTAGAATATCCAAGGAAGATACCTTCATCGGATCTTGTATCAAACTTTCCTAAATTTTCATCTCTTTTGATATAACACTTTCTTCTAAACACTCTAAAATATTAGACAATAGGAATCCTTCCATACCATAACTCATAGGGAGTCTTTGCACTGTCTACTCTTTCTTGAACTATGTTAATAATGTAGATAGCAGTGTGAATTACTTCTCTCCAATAGACTTCTGGTAGGTTTTCCTCTTTCATCATTGTTCTTGCAACTTCTTGAACAGTCCTATTCTTTCTTTCAACTACTCCATTCTGCTGAGGAGTCCTAGGGGTAGATAAATGCCTCTTTATCCCATGATTCTCACAAAAACTATTAAAATTATTGGAGGTGAGCTCTCCACCTTTTTCATACCTTAAACACTTGATTTTCATATCCATTTCATTCTCAACCATAACTTTGAATGCTTTGAACTTATCTAGAGCTTCTAATTTTTCTTTGAGAAAAGTAACCCATATCATTCTATAATCATCAATCAATAACATGAAATATCTATCACCTTGAATAATTCTTACTCTAGTAGGACCAAAAAGGTTTGTATGCACGAGTTCCAACAGTCTGATAGTAGATTGGTCTTTGAATTTGAAACTTCTTCTTGTTTGCTTCCCAATTTGACATTCCTTGTAGACAACATTAATGGGATTTGCAATCCTTGGCAGATCTCTCACAGCTTCAATTTAGTTGATCCTCACTAGGAAATCAAAATTAATATGACGCATCCTTCTATTCCATAGCCAACTTTCATTAATCTAATTCATAAATCAGCAACCATCATCACTTTTAAGTTGATAAACATTTTCATCTTTCCTTATTCTAGCAGCAACCACAGTTCTGTAGCTTTTTTTGATCTCACATCCATCATCCTAAAACATAAGATTATATCCTTTGCTACATATTTATCCAACATTCAAAAGATTATACCTCAAACCCTTAACATAAGGAACATCATATGTATTATGATTTCCATCAAAACTGATAGAACCTTTTCTACATATCATATCAGATGTATCATCACCAAACTTAACTAGACCTCCTTCATGTTTCTCAAGTTTAAAAAACTTACTTTTTTCATCGGTCATATGATTTGAGCATCCATTGTCAATAATCCAATAGTTATTCTCCTTTCTAGCATGAAGAGCAGTCACCATAGCATTGTGACATGTTTCTGGAGCACTTTCCTTCATGTCACATTTCTTAGAGTTAGCATAATTAGTTTCATCTTTAATAGCTATGAACAAGCATTCACTATCTTCATCATCCCCATAGTCAGATTCATAATTAGATATATTGGCATCTTCTCTAACATAATAACTTTTCTTAATTGTTTTACCTTTGTTTTCCTTTATTTTGGCATTCAAAGCTCTATTTGGAAATCTTGAAGCATAATGACCTATCTTACCACAACTAAAACATTTGAACTTGGAATCTTACCTCTATATTTACTAGTACCCTTATTCATTTTCCTCAAAAATTTTGCTTCAACATCATCAAGATCCTCCTAATCTAATTCCTCATTCTTTTCTAATTTTCCATCCTTAAACGTAGTCTCAAATTTTGCATTACTTGTACCAAGTTCTCTCATTTAAAAATTAGATAAAGCACCATACAATTGATCTTTATGACTATAATATATAGGAAGAGTTCTCAATGCCTTCTTTACCACTTCTTCTTCAAGATTTCCACCAAGACCTCTGACGGAATTGATAGCTTCATCCACCTTCTACATGTAGCTTGTAATGTTTTCATCTTCAGACATCTGTAGGTTTTCAAATGTGATCTTTAGATTCTACATATTAGCTTGCTTGACCTTATCATCTCCTTCATAAATACTTTCCAACTCTATGTAGATAGCTCTAGCAGATTTCAAACTCATAACTTTCACAAGCTCAATGTTAGAAAGACCACTTAAAAGAGCATACCTTGCTTTACCATTTTTCTCATAGGCCTTGATCTCATCATCAATATTCAGAACACTAGCAGGCATAGTATATTTAGTCTCAATAGACTTCCAAACTCCAAATCCAAGAGATACTAGGAAACCTTCCATCCTTGTCTTTCAGAAGCCATATTCTAATCCGTCAAACAAAGGATCATCCCTATTATGCGCCATCCAAATCTACCTCAAGCGGTTATGCTTTCTTCTAAGGTACCTTGATCTAATACCAATTATTGAACTCACACAAGACAACTAAGAGGGGGTTGTATCAGTTATACATTAACACTTCAAACCCTCATAAACATTCAGATCCACATCAACTAAATTAACCCTTAATCTGTTAGAATGATTTAGCATGAAAGAAAATAATAGAAAATTCAAACACAACAACACCATGCACAATAGAACACCAGATTTATGTGGAAAACCCAAGAAGGGAAAAATCACAGTGAGAATTAGCTCACAATATAAATTAATTTCAACACTAATACAATAGTCTCACTATCGAAGGGCTCACTACGCAAAAGAAAGAAGGGCTCACTATTAAAGGCTCACTGCCATATTATAGAAAAGAAGAAAGAAGAGTCTTACAGTGAGAAATCCATCTCAATACAATAGAAAAGATCCACCACAACATCACCAACACATTTGCAGTCTCTCTGAATATTGTTGACACCTTTTTCTCATTGCTTCCAATGGTCTAACTCATTAAGGTCGATTTAAAAAAATATTGTCGTCGGGGGCAATGGTGTCACCCGACTGGCAGGGGCATGGTGAGCGGTGGGAAGTGGCCACATCGCTCAAGTGATTAAGCCTTGTCTACGGCTCACATAACAGTGGGCTTGAAAAAACCCCAACTAAGGGCATCACAAATTTAATTTTTTGGTAAAAAAATAAAACAATTTTTTTATTAAAAATGGAAAAGTTCATACCAAGCTAACCGATGTGACAGCAACCAGGCATCGACAAAGTATGACCAATAAAAACTATGAAAAGAATGATTTGAACTGTGCAAATAATTCCATTCACAAAAGAATATTTTGGCTAATGCAGCTACAAACTACCAACATGGGTACAATATGGATTGTATGGTACGTATTTCTACTATATGGATTTCAAACAAATGGAAAATACAAAAAAAATGTCGAATTCCCCCAGATAAAAGTGTTTGCTTTCAATGAATTAGCAGTCAATATTTAATTTTTTGAGCCTTCTGGGCGTAATGGCAGTGTCATATTTGGGCCAAAGTGACCCAAAAAATCAGCTACCTCCTTGATCTAGCAACTATAAGCCTCAACTTGAAACCCTTGTAGATCAAACAAAACATAACGAAATTTGAAGAAATAAAAGGAAAACCTAACTTTGTATGCCATAGATTCAACCATGAGGTATTTGAAACCCCAAAATGCACCCAACTAATTCTTCAATCCAAGATGAAACCCTCAAATCTAGGAAGGAATCTGTAACATTGGAGATCAAATACCATGTAGGAGTAAAGGGTTGCAATTTGTGAGAAACCTTTTATAAAATTTGATAGTAGTTGCATAGTTCCACAAATCCCCTCAAATGTGTTAAATTCCTTGGCCTAGGCTAGTCTTGTATTGCCTTGATCTTTTCCTCATCCATGCTAACCCTTTGGGCACTAATCTTGAACCAAAAATATAATATTTTAGTCAAAAAAAACTCACATTTGGATACCTTGTCATAAAATGAATGTTTCTCAAGTACGTCAAGAACTTCATCTATGTGCCTCAAGTGATCCTCACATGTGTTATTGAAAAATCAAGATGTCATCAAAGAAGACTAACATAAATTTTCTCAATTGCAAAATAAATACCTGATTCATGCACGACTGAAAGATGGTAGGTGCATTGGTCAACCCAAATGGCATGACCAAGAACTCATAGTGCCCATAGTGACATCTAAAGGCTATCTTGTGCACATCCTCATCTTGAACCCTTATCTGATGATACCACGATCATAGGTTAATTTTGGAGAAGTACCTCACACCATGAAGCTTGTCTATCAACTCATCGATCTTGGGTATCGGGTAGTGGTTCTTAATTGTCTTTTTGTTGAGGGCTCTATAATCAATATACATCCTCATAGTAGCATCTTTCTTCTAAACCAACACAACCAAAGAGGCAAACGGGTTGGAGCTTGATCGGATGTGTCCCATGTCTAATGGCTCCTTAATTGCCTTCTCAATCTCCTCCTTGTACCTCTTTGGATGATGATAAGATGTAGTGATGACTATATTTTCTCCATCCTTTAACTCAATCACATGTTGGAAACCTCTATTTGGTGGTAACCCTAGAGGAATTTCACTGAACACCTTACATCGCTTGTCTAGGATGGATTGGATGTTGATGTGGTACAACCTCCCATCCTTGGGTGGACTTGTATTAGTAACCAAGCACTCTGCTGCCCAAGCCACTTCATCCCTATGAAAATATCTCTCCATCCTCTTAGACGAAACCACATGGGACCTCCATTGGATAAACCCAAAAGAATGACCTCTTTCCCATTAGATTTGAACTTCAACTCCATGGTCTGATAGTTTTGTGTGTATTCTCCAAGCGAGTGCAACCATTGCATTACCAAAACCAACTTCATCTCACCAATTCCAATCATGTAGAAGTCATCCCACATCTTGTGTCTTCCTAGAGTCAACTCCAATTGTTGAATCCTTTGGTTGTATGGAATAGTGTACCCATTTGCCACTGTGACATTAAACCCCTCAAAAATTTTGATCTTCAAACCTAACTTAGCCACCAACCCCTTATCAATGAAATTGTGGGTAGCCTCACTATCAATCAAAACTATCACCTTTCGCCTTTGCAAGACTCCTCTAACATGAAGAGAGTGATATCTAGGTGCTCTTGAAAGTGCAGCAAGTGTGCCACCTAGATGCTCTTCTCCTTGGTCCTCATGCTTAGGCTCATCCACAATAATCTCAGGCCCAGGCTCTTCTACCTCTGATTCTCGTCAGAAACCATTTCTATTTAATTTATTTGTCCCTTACCCAAACACCTATGACTTGGTTTCCATGGATCTCTACAAGTGAAGCATAAATTTATCCTTCGAAATTCATTCTTAGACTCCTCAACCTTGTTTGGTTTTGGGGGTAGTGCCTTAGGTTGAGGGAAACTCTTTTGCAGTGGCTTCTTGTGTTGAATCGATGGTGCATTCTTAGAGTAAAAAAAAAATTAGCCACTAAATCCTCTAAATTTAGGGCTATCCTAATGGCCTCTTGCAAATAATTTGGATCAAATTCCCTTACCAAACCCTTGAGTGGTTTGGATAGGCCCTCTACAAAAATAACTATGAGCCTCTCCTCTTCATTACATCAAGAACCATCATTGATAACCTTTGAAATTTTGCCACATAGTTCTCTATCATTCCTTCTTGTCTTAATTGTGCTAGCTCTCTGAAGTGAATCTCTAGATCCTTCCTATCAAATCTCTCCATCAATCTTTGGTTGAACTCTTCTAAGGTTGTGATTGAGTCATGTCCTTGGGTCACCATTCCATGGTACCACCACTCATGTGCTACACCCTCCAAATCCAAGGTAGTGAATTTGATGGCTTCTTCCTCAAACATGGGATTCAAAGAGAAGTATGTATCCAATTTTTGCAACCATGCTTCAGCTGAACAATTTCTCAATCCATCAAAAGTAGGTATTGTAATCTTTCCTAAACATTTGTGTATGTCTCTATAGGGTTTATCTTCATACCTTATTCTTCTATGTCCATTACTTGTCTTCATATCATATAATACTATGTGAATGGCATGTCACAGTAGATGGTTGGACTTATAGCACTATAATCACCATGATACCTTTCCATCTCATCATCAGAATTAAGTGGTATTTTCTACTCTTCTTCCAATGAGCCTTCTCCTCCTTTTTGTAAAAATTTGGCCTTGAATTTCTTGGTTGGAGGGTTAGTTGAAACTCCATCATTGGTTGAGTGACTTCCTTTAGAACCATTGGAATTGGATCTTCCAGTATTCCATTGTTGGTTCATTTCCCCTAGCGTTATCACAATCTCTACCATATACTCCCTTAGGAAGGACTAAATTCTCTGGCCAACTCTCTATTTTTAGTCCTAATGACCTCTTAAATGTTGATCTCTTCATTTCTTTCACCCATAGTTTCTTCTTTCCTCTTTTCCCTTTAAAAATACCTGATTTCATGGTCAATTTTCTACATAAATCTACATCACACCCACTAGTTGGAAAAAAAAAAGGCTCTGATACCAATGTAATGTCCCCTTCCCTTGGTCTAGTTTTTTTATTAGCTTAAAAATTTATAATGGAAAATAGAGATAATTTCTTTTTTTATCTTTCCAAAAACATAAATTGTTGTTTGCAATAGGTGTGCAGCTAAAATATTAACATTAACTAACAAACATCATCTTTAGATAAAAAAATTTGAAGATTCATAACTGAGACATCAAATACACCATAACAAATGTAGATCGAATTACAGGGCATTAAACAGTCCCTAATGCTTACATATTTTTGACCATATAGCTCATTGATGACTATCAACCATGGGGGTGTCTGTTTTTTGGAAGGTATGTCATAAAAGATGTTAGCTAAGTATAAGAATGATGACCTGGACTAGTTTAGATTGGCACCCTTGTTTAGACCTGGTAACCAGCTTGAGTGAAGGTAGATGAGATAAGTAATGTTGACCTCCATTGGCTTCCACTAGGTATTGGGGTGCACCCTCTATAAACCATAGATCTACAACAATCCTAGGAAAACAACCTTTCAATCCTTGATTTCCAAGCCTAGATAGATAATGATCAATCTCAAGTCTACAGCTCCAAAAAGTGGTGATCAGACCTTCAATTTGCAAGCACAATCCTTAGAATCACCACTAAAGTTTGACAGATCCCTTCTCCCATGGCACTTGGAATAACCTGGGAACCCTAGAAATGGCGACCAAGGAAAATCAGACCTTTATTAAGCTAAAGATTAAACTTGCATGTAGTAACAATGCACTAGGGCAAGAAGAATTGACAAGCTAAGGCAAAGGGTTTTGTCCTGACCTTGATGCCTATTAAGGTTTGTGTCTCAATAGTCACACCTTGAAAATATAGTTCCAAAAATCATGCCAAAACTTTCAGATGATCATGCCCATCCAGTAATAAGCCTTTACTTATACCTGTTTTGAAAAAAAATGGCACTAGGGGCCCAAAATAGGCCGACTAGCCAAAAGAGATTATTTAATTTTTATTTTTATTTATTTAAAATAAGGTTTAGCCAGGATTAAAATATATATATATATAATATTTATATTAAATATTGGCACCCAAAAGCACCTTCAATTTGTTTGTTGGCCGACTAGTTAAAGGAGGGATATGACAATAAGCAAGGATCAATAGCCTACATAGTTAAAGGGATTCCATGATAAGCCTTGCAATGGTCACTTTTCCTTAAGCATGACAGCATTTGAGATCTTAAGAGCCTAATATATATCCTACCATGTTCCATGATGCATATGAGTGGGCCAAAATAATGTCAACCTATCAACAATAATCATAGAAGCTCGTTTTCAACAATAGGAGTTAGATTTCATTGGAACACTCAATCTGAATTTAAGTGAAGGACATGTTTATGTTCAACACCCCTAGGAACATTTGCAAGATTGAAATAAATTTCACAAGAGAGAAAATGGAAAGAATAACTTTCTATGATTATGGATGCAAGATTGATACAAATGTAAATAAGAGGTCTTTCTTCTAAAGCAAGGTGAGAGATAGGAATAGACAATATCTTGACATGTGTCTTAACACTATGTTGTGAGGTGACTATTAAGTGACCTAGGTAACCAATATTAAATAAAATTCAAAAGATAAGCTAGGTTAAGATCTTATCTAGACAACTAAGACTTCTAGAATGACAATTAGGACCTAAGTAAACTTAACATGTGAATGAGTCCCCCTTGCTAGGATTAGCTAGGTATAGGAAATTTATTCACACCAACCAAAGAAACAAAAATCAAGACACTTGAAATCCAATTACTTGTAGTTAAAAAGATGTTATTAATATTTGGCACATGTAGCTTAAATAATCCATAAAGGAACTCCAATATTTTTAAGCTAAGCCAAAAGAGATGAGCATGGAGTTAGCTACAACAAATAGTTGAATGATCATAGAGAAGGCCACCAATAATGTATTGAGAAGACATGTGGATGAAATAAGGGAAAATTTAAACCAAGAGAAATCTTATATAATTTTGAAGGCCATGGAAGTGGGTTCTCCTAAGAAAAAGGTTAGAGGTCAAGACTACCAACTCTCCAAGTTGAAAAATCAAGTGAACACTTAGGCCTAGACCATCAAAGGACTCAATAAGAAGGTGGAAGACCTCAAAATCAAGTTGGAGACATCTAAAGAAGAGGTTAGCATATTAAAAGCCAAAACTAAATAATTGAATTTGTCTATAGGATCCATTAATCTCATCAAGGCACTTTGGAGGGCTTACTAGGAGGAAATTGAAGGTGCAACATCATTCATAATAGTTCTTCAATTCATGGAATTTCTAAGAAATCACAAGATATGATTAAAAAGGATTTTGACTCAGTTGAGATAGCTCTATCTCCCATGATTGATGATGCATGAGCTAATGTTCAAAGGCTCTATAGCTTGAGCATAGCCAGACTATTTATAACAATAATTACAAGTAGAATGACCACTACATAAAATTTGAATGATGTCCTAGTAATGACAAGTTGATTCAAGAATAGAAAGCACAATTGTATGCCATGGCATAAATATTTTAAAATATTAGGGCTCATGTATAATAATTGGTGTGACAGATATTGCCATTATAACTTGATGAAAATAAGAGGATGGTCCTACATGTAGAATTGAAGGATACAATTAATTAAAAGGAAAAGAGGAGTCTAAATTGGATAGTTTTTCCCTAGTGTCTATTATCATAAGATGCTTATGTCAAACTGGTGGTTGAGTTGAGGGAACTTGTGCAATTAGCAATGGATTGGATGTAAGATATTTTATACAAGAACATATTTGAGTCAAAGTGTCAATAAAAATCATGAATTAGATCAAACCATGTAAGGACCAAGAATGGGGAGAGATTATGGCTTCTCTCAACAGCTTGTAGAAAGCATCTTCTATTTCAAAAAAAAAAAAATTAACATCTTGTGAAACTAACTTTGTGCCCAGCAGATACATTTTTAGTTCATATTATTTTCCCAATGAAATAACCTAGGTTACGAGACCAAAATTCTAGTAAGTTCTTCACTCCAAGAAATATAATCCTTTTTTGTTTGTTCAATCATAATTGTAATGGATCGTGGCTTAAATGGATAAATCTCCCCTCCATAAATTTTGAGTTTTTTGGTGCTCTAAAAAATAATACAAATTCTCCAAGTATCAATGAGTGCACACTATCTCATGGTGTTGTCATGTTTTTAATCTAACAATACATGAGGCTCTTTAATGCAATCAAAGGGACTTTCCTTATCAATTCATGTCATCGCTCCACGTCATATAGTGGGTACATTCCTATTGGCACGATAACTATTATGTGTATCCTGGGTGGTTCCTACTATATTTTTTTAGCCAACATGTTTTAGGTTGGACAACACGAGGCGTGCTCCTAGGATTTTTTAGAAAAAGTAGTATTTTCTCAAGATAACATGAGTTATCCAATTTTCCATAATTAACTTCATCTAATGGATTGTAGAATGTGTTAGGTCTCAAAAATGTTGGTTGAGAAACCACAAGAGGTTGCCAAGCTCTTGGTACATTTTAGGCTAACGTACAGGGCCAAATGATGAATTTGAACCTTCTTCTCTTCAAGCTTTGCCAGACCCAGGTGGGTATACCTAATGCAAGTAAAGGAGACTTGAACTATGTGTTTTCTACTTAGGAAATCTATCCACAATGGCAACTGGAAGTGGGGAGATGAAAGCTTAATAACTACTCCTGAAATTTGAGATGTGAAAGTTTGAATAATATTTTACAAAATTCTAAAATGAAATGGGTAAGACCAATGCCTACTTTTGTTGGGCTAATGGAGTCAAAAGATGAGTGATATGTAACTTAATTAATGGTTACAATTTGAATTGCTTGACACTTTTATGAGTTTATGCCTGGCATAAACATGCAAGGATGTAATTATCAAGTTCTTCATATTGATCCAAATGACCTTTCCCAGATTATTGTGATTAATTAAAAGAATTTAATCCTTCCTTGAAGGAGCCAGTTAACTGAACCACACAAGAGCAGAAAATGTGCTTTGATAAATTGAAAATATCCTTGATACATCAATTTAAATAATAAGGAAATGTCAACCTTGGAGACAACC
>VDFB02362215.1:0-26219 GCA_007258455.2 Sequoia sempervirens
GCTAGTGCTAGCCGTAGAAACTGATATGAGGAAATTAAGTGTAGGAGTCAGGCCTAACAACAGTTAATACATATTGCTGATGCAAGACTCCACTATTGAACAACCTAGATACAACACAATGTTGGTCTTAGATCTTGAGCCAAAGAAGGGCGTGAGAGGGAGAAAATATAAACTCAAATTTAAACAAGGACATGCATGTAATCCTAACAATAAACCTTCAACCAAGCAATCAAAACAAAAACATCAAGAGCACAAATATTTGGAAGAAGATAGTGAAGAAAACAAAGGATACAAGGCGATGAAGGAAACTAATCTGAGCTCTAAAAGTGGCAACAAAAGCTCCAAGCTGCAAAAATGGAAGTTAACCATTCAACTTCCTCAGAGCTCTTGCCTCTCACCTCTTTTTTCTAAAACTATTTATTTATTATATTCAATATTTAATAATATAAATAATAAACATAACTATAATATAATTATATATATAAAAATATACAATGAAGCTATATATAAATATTTAATATATAATATTTTAACAAAATTTACAATTTTAATATTAAAATATTATTAAATTTTTTTAGCAATTACATTATGTAAAATAATAATTTAATCAATACAAAGTGAATTAATTTTGCCTTAATTTACCAAAAATTTCAAATATTTTTTCATTGTCGAATCTTCACTACCCTAGGGTTTCAGTGCAGGTTGTCGAGATGAATGGAGATGGTGCCCCAGTGGTTGCCATGGCTGGGGATTTCAACACGAAGGCCAACAGTGCATCAAGATTGCAGGGGTGTTTAGGTTCACAAGGCAATCTAGGCGATTTTCCTAGTTCGTCGGCCTCCCCCAAGGCCCTTGTTATGACATTTAAGGCTCCTTCAAGTGGTGGGGAGATCTGGGTGTCAAAACATGCTCTCTAGGACACCACTCCTACACATATTCATGGGGGAAGGTTGGAAATTATGCCCACATTGGGTCAAACTTGCCTTATTTGAAGAATCAATAGCATGATGACTTGGCACACAGAGTTTCTCCCTTTGGGTTGAGGCTGATGGTAGGAAAACCTTCGTTTTTGGAGGTGGTGAAATCAAACTCCACTAATGCAATGCAAAAACCTCATATTTGCACAGTTCCTCCTATGGCATCCCCAGACTAGCAACAAAGGAATGTCTCACGAGAGATGAATGACTTCAGAGCACTAGGTAAAGGTTGTGGCAGTGACAACAAATTTGCAAGGAGACAACCAAAATCTGTTGGGGGGGAAACTTTGTAATAGGGATCTCAACATAGATCACGAGTGGGGAGGGCCCATCCAAGCCATCGAAAAACCTATCAATCTCAACTTTGATGGTGATATTAAATTAAAATTACAAAAAACCAAGACTACTTTGTTGCGCACGGGCTTATTTGCAAGTTTTGGTGCTTATGGCCAAGCATCCCTAAACTCCATCAATGGATCACCAAATCCTAGCAACCAGAACTTAAGGATGATCTGGAAATTTACCCTTGTGCAGGTGGTTTTTTCATTGCTACAATTAATGAGGAGGAAGACAGAAACACTGTCTTGTGCAACTCATGGGCTTGGCGCTAACACCTTCTATTGTCCAAACTATGGCACCTCATTTTCAACCCATTGACAGAGGCCTTCAATGTCAAACTGGTTTGGGTGCGTCTCCCAAATCTCTCACTCCATTTTTGGAGTGATGCTTGCTTTGAAGCAATTAGGAACACATTGGGGAAACATTTAGCGATTGACACAAAATCATCTAATTTCATGCACATAACATATGCTCAGATTCTGGTTGATTTGGACACTTCAAGGGATCTTCCAGCAAAGATAACTCTCAGGGTGGATGGTTGGTGTTGGGCTCAACAACTGGACTATGAAGGTACCCCTTTCTGGTGCCAGAGATGCTTTAATGCTAGTCATCTTGCTACACATTTCCCTTACTACAAAACTAAGGTTTCACGCACTGCCACATGGTGGAAAGCTACTACTCCAGAGCACTATGCAGTTGCTGCAAATTCCCCTTGTGAACATGTGATTCATGGGAACTATTTGGAGGAACATCAAATGTCACCAATTGACCAAAGTCCTTGTCCCAGTCTGGTGGACACCTCGGCTGTTGGGACAAATTTGGAGGAGGCCACTTCATCTAAATTCCTGCCACACTCAAGCATAAGTGGGGATACCATTTATTGCCCTGCAACACCAAGAAATCCACAACAACCCAAAGAAGATGAAGCTTGGGTGGAGGTGAAAAAGAAAGAAAAAGCCCAACAATAGTTTGGCTGCCTACCAAAACAAGCATCTATGCCCCCACTCTAAATGCAATGCAAAATCTCTCTAAGATTTGGGGGTTGCTAGCAAGTCTGAGGATAGGGGAAAACTTGTATATGGTGTGTGAGGCCTATTGATAGGCATATTGGTTTTGATAAAGATAGTCATAGAAGTCAATAGGTTGTGTTTGCAATTGGGCAGAAGGGGGAATATGATGCTTATATCAAGGTATATGCAATATAGGGGTGAATGTTCAAGGTAGCAATAGGTAGAGGATTGTGAGCATAACTTTCAATGTAAACTTTGATTTAGAAAGTAATATAGGGTGCTACCCCTTAGCAGTGATTTATTGAGCAAAAAAAAATAATAAGATCAATATAATAATAAGGTAGATATAATAAATATTTTATACTCTATAACTTTATTGTAGAATTTCATATTACAAATATTAAAGCTATGCCTTTTCTTATCCACATTATTATGAAGCAAAAAAATAAAAAAATTCTAGCTCATGGTGATTTTCAGCTATACATTTCCTTTGGACACTTCTTTTTGTATTTTCGAGGGTGGGCAAGTTCAAACATTTTGTAAAAAAATTCTATATTTTATGTTTTTTTCATCATTTTGAGCATGGCTAATATGGTTTAAACATTTTTTTTAGAGCTTTAGCAACTTTGTGGTAGGGCATAGTCATAAAAGAAAGTGGATAGATTTAAGCCCTTTTTTTATTAGTTTAACACACCAATGGATAATTTCACTCTTTCAATGTAGTATTCTTTCAACAATTGAGAGATGTGGAGAGTACAACACAAAGAGGATGAAGCCACAAGGGTCTCAATAAAATATGCATACTCTTTTGTTAAAATAAAAAAAATTAGTCAAAGATTTCACAAAATCTCTATGAACTCTTAACTCTTGAAATTTTAAACTTGTAGTTGGGCATTGCACTAAATTTTATTTTTCTTTGGTTGGAAGATTGTAAGGTAGAGGTCTTGATGTTCATATAGATCGATTAGAAGCTTCTTGAAGCAAGACATGTTATATTTTATCTCAATACAAATTCCCAGATGATTTATTAATTGAACTCACTTCTCTTTATATTAAAACAAGACTCATTCTTCTAGGACAACTAAAATTTATAATGTGAACAAACATGGTCTCACAAACATACAATGTGTTGTCAAATTATTTCCTTGGCACATAATGTAGCAGGTGGCTACAACTTACATTCTCGGTTGCAAAATGACATGGTCTTATTTCCTTATAGCTCTACTATTTCTCTTTTCAAAATTTTTGTGGTGTTCCCTCTTGCTTTTTGTCATATGGTGATCCAACCCTTGCTCTAAGGGTCCTACCTTCTTTCCCACCCTACTAGTTGAATCCAAGGGCCATGAGACTATAGCATAGTGTTGGGTTGAGTAAATAGATACACTATATAGATGAACATTTATTGATGTTCAGAGAAACACAAAGTGGTGAACTAAAAATGTGCAAGTCCTCATCCTATCTATAAAGTGGGATAACAAGCATGTAGTCTAGTGTAGGTCCCAACCAAAATGCTTGATAAGCCAAGGATTATAGATTTCATGTGAGAGAGAAATAATGTAGATCTAGCATGAAGGATCTTTAGGCATATAAAAGAGGATATTGACAAGGAGGCACAAGTCTTATGTCAACAATTGAAAATAGTTAGAATATGGCACGATTATTCACAGGGTTTGGTAGAGAGGCCATAAGTACAAGAGATAATAGGATACATGTATAGTAGTTTTATAGGTAGTGATTGGGATGGAGGTGGGGGTGGGCACTTCATTTAATAGATAATATAAAAAACACATCAACCCCTTTATAACATCACACTTTATTTTTATAGGGAGGTTGTTCCTACACCATTAGTGACATAATTTAAATAGGGACCAAACATTATATGAATATTTATGGGGATGACTCCAACAAAGGTTGTCAAGATTATTGCATAAACTTAGAAGTGCTTAGGCTAGTGCTAGTAGCTAGGAAAATGGAGATTTCTTAGCTATCTATAGATATAATATGATTGGAAAGACACGTGATACTATTTTAGGAGTAGGTCTGTTGGCACCCTCAAATTTTTACAAATTTGAAGTGCCTATGCACTTTTAGCTTGGCGACAAAGGAAGTTTGCTTCTTGTCGCATCTACCCCAGAGCCCATCTTCACCAATTAATTTTTTGCATCTCAAAAGTCATCATGCAAATCCGTGTGGTAGAAAGTTTTTGGGACATATGGTAGTATGCCTGTTCAGTTTCGTACTTCTAGGATGAGTTCTGACATTGCCTTTTAATGTGTTTCTGACTACGATTAGACTAGATTTAGCATCCCAAAAAAGTTGCAAATTTAAAAAATCTAAGGGCAACCCATTTCTTATTTTGATCTCAACTATCTCTAGTTTCAATTTTGTCAAAGTGAGATGTCAAGTGATATATTAAGTTAAAAAATTTCTAGTGTGGTACACACCTTCGACATGCTCGATTACAAAGGAAGTACTAAATTTCAACTTCTTGGGTGAAATCTTATTGCAAACCCATGATTTATTTAATTAATTATGCTCGCTTGCAAAATTTGTGACTCCAGGGTTTCTTGTTTGTGCACAATGCAATTTCACCTTTTTACCAATAAGAGATATTAGAAGTTGTAAGTTCACTATATGTTTAAATTTGTAAATATTTAAATGTGCAATTATTTAAATATTTTATTGTTTAAAAACATGTGGGGAGGCACTAATATTTTCAAATACTTTTTAAAAAACCATTGGAAAAGGATCCTTTTTCCTTTAATAATGTTTTTTGTAGTTTAGCACATTAATATTTCTTCTCTTCAAACATGCTTGTGGAAGTGCAGATTGCAAGTTTTTGGGTATTTTTGAGGTGTCAAAGGGATTTGGGTAGAATTTTATGAGTATGGGTAGGTTGGTAAGTGCTTTTCCAACCTCCAAAGAGCTTCCTGAAGTCTTTCCAACACTTGGGAAATGATTTTAACATGGATTTATCTAATTTTCTACTACTAGCATCATAAAAAATGCCTTGCAACTCCTTTCCACAACCTTCAACTTCATTTTTGGCACCACATATCTCCTTCAAACTTGCTTTCTATCTTATTATAGTGCTAAAATTAATTCCTCATGCATGGAGGGAAATAAATAAAATCAAAAGAGCACTCAAATGTCTTTTTCGTCAGTCTGCACCATGAAGTGCCCTCTCTTTGAGGAGGCTTGCAGAATTGCGAAGAATGAGTTTTTAGCTTTTTTGTTGCTGAGTAAGATGGGCTTTTACCTAGAGGTGAAATTTTTGCTTGCTAGGTGAAAATGCGGTAGTAAAACTATTTTTATACCAATGTGAAATTTGTGCATAGGAATGCAAATGGTTAAAATGCAAAACAAACTCTAGCTATAAGGAAAAATAAATAGATGAGAGGTAAAATAAAGATAAAGGATGGAAAAGCATACTCCAAGGGCCATTTTCAGTTGCAGATCAGGGGATTCAAGTCTTCCAAGTGTCGTTTGGAAGTTCAATCTAGGTTTCTCATTTCTCTTTAAGTTGAAATCTCTATTTCATTTGAAAGGGTTATGATTATGGGGGTTTTGTAAGAAGATAAAAGGCTCTATACGAAAAGGTTTGTGGTCTAAACTTTAGGTGAAGGTTTGTAGCTATAGGTCATCAATTCATAGTGCTTTTGTGTTTTGTAATGAGCTTAATTGAATATCATATTGTTGTGTAACTGTTTCCAAATATAAACATTCGTAATGTTCTTTGACATAAATTTAATCAAGGGTTATTGTTGTTTACATGTACACATTTTCTACTGTGAATTATTTTTGTAATTTCCTTTTGTTCAAGGAAAAGAGTAAATGATTTTATGAGAATAGTGGGAATGTTATATTTTTAGGTGGATTATTAAGTATGGTTACATTGCAAAATTTAGAGATCTTATTATCATAAGGTGATAATATAACAAAAGATCATCAAAACATGTTTAAATTGTGGCATAAGATGCAAGATATATGGCTCTATAGCTCATACTCAGGTACCAGTCAATTTTGTATAGTGTATGCTTCCAGAATGGTTCCAAACTTTATAAATCTCAACAAATCTTTTCTTTCAATTTTAATTTATTAGTTTTTTTGTGTCTTAATGGAAGTTAAAGAGTATAGGGGAAATGCCTAGGAATCATTCATTTTTCACTCCTCTATGTGTTTGAGATAAGGACATATTTATATAACTTATTAGTTCTCAGTATTATTCAAAGTGTAAGGGATCATACTTGAATTTGATGAACTGTAAAATTCCTTTATTCATACATCAGAGACTATATCATTCATCCACATTTTAAGGGTCTATGGCTTTGTTTGTATGCGGGATTTATCATTTCCCTATGACATAAAAGGATTACCCTCCTAAGTCTTTTGGAGCTCAAAGTACAAAAGGCTAGGTCCAACCTTGTTCATTGGATTTTCTTGTCCTTTATTTGATTATAGGAAAAATCTTTGTCTTAATCCTTGTTCCCCTAGTTTAGGCATTGCATTTTCTCTTAGAATTGAGGGTTGTAGGAAAAAACACCAACAAGGTCAACATAGTTCTCACTTCTAAATCTAGGAGTATACATAACCATATGACATGTGCTTGCACACATGTAATGGGATTGTCTTACTTTGTATTTATGTATAAATTGTACAACAAATGCTTGTGAGGACAAAATCAGAGGCGTTTCTTTATCTAAGGTAGGTGTCTATTTCTTTAAAAGTTACAATCTTTTGAAATTAATGAATGTTAGCTGTATTTTCTATCCAAGACAAATGTACAAAACTTATTGTGGTATTGTCAATATTTGTATGAAGTATACAAACCTCTTGCAATGAGGGACAATTTGAGTTTGCAAAGAATTTTTAATCGTGCAAATATGTGTCTTCCATGCTAGAAATTAAATAAATGTAAGATCAAAACATACTAATGTTGTGGATTATGGAGAGTGCACGTACCATAGGTGGATTGTATACAATGTAAACTCCAAACCAATCTTTATTTCTACCTTATTTTTATTATTTAAGTGTTGGTAGATGAATGAGTCATCATAATACCTCCTTCAAATCATAAACTTCCATGTAGTCTTTTTTTAAATCGTGCTTCACAGCTATTCAATCCCACATTCATGGTGCGACACCACTAACTAATTGATGTGATGAGAATGTAGAAAATTTATTACTTTAATTTTCAAATGACCATATCTTTTTCAATCATTTTGTATCATTGGAAGATGTTTTGAATCATTGATCTTGAGAAACAACTCTATCCTTCTTAGAGAGAGAATTCATTTGATGTAAAAGTAAACGTTATGATTAAAATATAAAAAATAGTTTATATAGAGTGTTTAAGATATTTATAGTAGTTTTATTTTACTTTAGAATTATTTTATTTAATGTTAAAACTAGTTAAGATTTTTATTATTTTATATAAAAATTAGGTATTAGCTTTTATATATATAAAGGTTTACATTGCCGAGAGTTGTAGCTCTTCAAGAGAGGATTACAAGAAATTTAATATTACTCATAAGAGGCAGAAATATAAAATTCCTTCATGACAAGCATCTTTTTGTTTTACAAAAAGGAGGAAGCTAAAACATGTTGTGTCGGTAGAAGAAGCAATATAAGATTCAGGAACAAAAGACGGCCGTGACGGTAGACGAAGAAGAGGTGTACCATGCAAACACCATGAGTCAGACCATGAAGATAGAAGATGTAGATAAGTACCAAACCAAAAATGAGAGCGCCCAATAGCCGTTGGTGGATGTCGTGAATCCACAAAAATAGTCGCAGTTGAAGAGAGAAGAACAAAGCAGATAATAACACTGAAACCACATATTAGATAGCTATGATAACCAAAAAAGAGTAAGCACCAGATGTGTTCTAGTATGCCTGCGAAAAAAGGGGGTCAAAATACAGGGTGGTGCAGGAAGAAGAGGAACCTAGATCCAAATTAAGTGCAACTTTCTTCTGAAGAATCCAAGTCGAATGGGGGTGGGAAAAAAGTCTCAACATGGGGTTCCATTAAAGCATGATCAATGAGAAACCTGACCGCATCGTATAAATTATGTAGCATGTCACATACAGAGTTGCCTAGATGAGAGCGCAACCTCCTTAACCTGCTATTAAATTCACAGGGGCAGTCATCAATTAGCCCATAAGCCATCGAGCTCAAGAGAGTGGAGAGATTTCTATCTGCAAGCAAATGTTGGTGGCACAAGACACCCCCAACCATGTTAGTGGCCTGTAAAATATCATATTTTTCCAAAGCCGGTTGCAAAGAGGAGAGAGGACAGAAGTGGGGTAAAAGATATGTCCCTGCAATATATTTCACCATTTCCACAGACCAAAAATGAATGAATGAATGAATGAATGAATGAAAGATTTTAATGACGTCCACGAGACTAAACAGTCTATGGGACCAAGAAACAAACTTAATTTTCTTTCATGCTCTTTTCTAAATCAGATCTCCTACTATTGATTTTGACAAGAAGACTAGCCGCCTGATTGATCTTATCCTCCTCGAATAACTGCTGCATATCGTCCATACACAAACTATTTGCATACTGTTTACGAATGTCTTCATACGCTGTGCATTCCATGAAGAAGTGTCGCTCCGTCTCAACCACCCCCTTATCGCAGAAAATGCAAGTTCTTTCTTCCCATGTTTCCTTAGGAGACTTCCATCTACCGGTCTCACATCTAAGATGATGCGATCCCGTCCTCAGTTGTGCAATTAACACCCTCGCTTTCCCTTTAATAGCAGCCCCTAAATACGTTTTTTCGCCATGATCCTTTGTCGGGTTAAACTCTTTGACGTAGTATGCTTTTTTTCGCCCAATCTGATTTGACCACATGGCAGTCCTAAATTTTTCCTTCACGTATTTTTTTATTTCACTATTGGTGCTAGGACACTCCTGTAATTTGATGTCCCACTTGTTCAGCCACTTGTTGTTCTGCTTCATCCAGGTTTTCTTTCTACGGTTTAGCGCCTCCTCCATAACCGCTTTGGGCCACCGGTGGTTGTCCATATTTTCAATCTTCTTTAGATAACTTATCAACCGAATTATCGCCGATGCTTCCAAGGGAAAAGCCCCCGCTTCAGCTAACAAGAATTTCATATGGGACCGTGGCCTTAACTTTGAGATTGCTTGTTATTAGGTGTTTTTGGATCCTTTCTATTTGTTTCCAGCTGCACTTTGACATATTGCTTCCCCACACTTCACACCCATAAAGTACAACTGGCGTGACAAGTAAACCAAAAAGAGTTTTCATGGTTTTCCAATCCCAAAGTTCAGCTTTCCTACATCTGTTTTGCAGCAAGAAAGAGGCTTTCCAACCTCCCTGTATCCTTTTCGATCTACAAGTCTCCCAGCTGAGCTTATGGTGAAAATCAACCCCAAGATACTTGTATTCTTTCACTATATCAAGCGGACTACCTTCAAAAAGAAAGATATGCTGTTTTACTTTTCTATTCAAAGAGAAAATCATGATTTTGGTTTTGGTGGTGTTCACTTGCATCCCCACTTCCTGACAGAAGTGTTCTAGAGCTTTCAAATGTTCTCTTAACCCATGAGCTGTTTTTGAAATCAAAATAAGATCGTCAGCATATAGAAGTAATTTCACTACATAACCTGCCAATTGAATACCGTCCCCCCCATCCTTGCTCAACCAAGCTTCCAACTTATCAATGTAAAGCCCAAAAAGCGTGGGAGATAAAGGGCAGCCCTGCTTAACTCCAATATCGCTGCCAAAACACTCTGACATACCCTCACTTGTTCTGATTTTAGCATTAACATTCTCATATAACCTATGAACAGCAGCTCTGTACACATTAGGAATGCCTAATTCTTCCATCCTATTCCAAAGTTTATCCCTAGGCACCGTGTCAAAAGCTTTCTTGAAGTCAACGAAACAGCAATAAGCTTCCTCACCTTGGCAGTCCCAAATCTTCTCAATCAAGTGCCTAAGGGTGATGCAGTGATCAATGGTAGAGTGCCTAGATCTAAAGCCTGCCTGCCCCTTTGCCCTTTTGCCCTCATTTTCTGCCCAGTTGCTGATCCTACGCTCAACCATGCTCCCAAAGAGCTTGCCAAAGATAGGATTAACCATAATTGTGCGGTAGTTAGATGGGTTATTGATATCTCCACTTTTAAACAAAGGAATGACCACACTAGTAGTCCACACCAAAGGGAAGCCTTCCTGATTGACATTGTTGAAAATTCTTGTTATGTAAGGAGCAAGTGTTTCACTCCCCCACTTTAAAAATTCAGCCTGTATCCCATCTATATCTTGCGCTTTCCCACTTGCTAACTTCTTTATTCCTTGTTTAATATCATCCACGGTGAATAGCTCCATTGATGTGTTAACAACTGGAGGATAGCCTTTCTCGTGGACCCGCTCATAAAGGAGCCTAGCATACTCTAACCATTAAAAGAACGTCCATTAAATTGGATACAAATCTTGAAGCAACTTCGTTAGGCAGATTGGTTGTATTCTAAGGCTTGGAGCCTATGTTCTTATGCTTTCCTATATACATACATGTGAAGATTGGTGTTCAGTAGTTCAAGGGAGATTTGAAATCTTGAGGTTCAATATCATACTTTTACGAAGGTGATGAGACAATTCATGTGTAAATGGTGTCCAATGATTTTGGAAACTTGGATAATAGCTGGTGACTATAATTGGGAGCAACTTGAAGAATTCTTACTAGTATAATAATTATTTTCAAAGAACAACTTCTATATAATGTATTTTTTTTATGTTGTTATTTATATTAGTGTTGTAGCATTAAGAGGGGGTGTTGGAATATATGCTTGGATAGTTTAATAGAACTGCATATATGTTGTGTAGGCATCATCAAATATTGTTCAAGTGTCCAATTATCTTTAGTTAAGTTTAGTTTATTGTCAAACTACAATTACCTATCATATTAGCTAGCAAATTTATAGGATGTTGAAGTTCTACAACTATAAATATGTAGTATTGGTTGGTGAATAAATGATATAAGTGAGTCTTTCTACTATTACATTCATTGTGTTTCTTTGTTGTTATATTTTTTTATTAGTTGATTATGTTGTTAGAAAAAAAAAAAGAATGAATAGTGAAGATAGCATTAGTGAAATTTTCCTATCCATGTTTTGGAATTTAATATGCTTTTTGGAATTGTGTGCTTAGAAGCCTTAATTTATTTTTGAGGTTTGAACCTTATCTTCATGTGGATACTGTAGAAATCCATTGAATTCATTTTTTTGGTATGCTCATGCTTGCTTAATTCCTCTGTGAATCCTTTTGTTTTGAGGAGTAATATGAACACAATTTGGAGGTAAACTAAAAATATATATTTCAATTGGGCTTTTTCTATGGACATAATGCTTTAATCTCATGCATATTTGTGTGAGAGGGGAGAGATACACTTCTAATTCATTAAATTTCTCTTTTGTGGATGTCAAACCTGCACATATGCTTAGTGCATATAGAAATTTTAATGGTGTATGAGTGTGATTTACAACCCTCTATGTAGTAATTAACTAGTTATAAATTTTTATTATATATTCCTTATTTACCAATATCTAACTCTGATACCACAAAATGACTCATAGGGACATTAGAACTAAGGAAGTTTAATTATCTCCTTATATGAAAAGAATGAGTAGTGAAGATAACATTAGTGAAAATGTTCTAACTATCTTTTTGGAGATTCCATATTTTATTATTCAATATGTTTTTTGGAATTGTGTGCTCAAAGATCTTAAGTTATTTTTAACCTTATGGAAGGATTTACTGTGAAAAATCTTTTGAATTGTTATTTTTTGTTTCCTCACACCCATTTAATTTCATTGTGAATTCTTTTGTTTTGAGAAGCAATGGTATGAGCACAATTCAAAGGTAAACTAAAGTGTATTTCAATCAAGTTGGTTTTTGTTGGTGTCAATAATTGAAATCATTTTGTAAGTTTCCCAAGGTTGAAATATTTTAATAGCTAACATTCATGTATTTTATAAATTTCATAATGGTTTTTGTGCATCATTTTTTTCTAGCATGAATGTTGAACCTACTCGTTTATTAATAGATACACAAATTTTATCATGTTTTTATAACTATGGATTTTTCTTCATGTCTTGTTACCTACCTATTCTAATTACTTCTATATCTCATTCAAGATTTATTTGCATGTGTTGAAATACTTAAGTTCTTTTTAGCACACATGTTTGGAATTTGTATTGGCATGCCTCTATCTACTTCACCAGTTCCTAATATCTAAATGTTTGTTGAAATTATTTAAGATTTTTAAATATTTTTATATAAAAATTAGCTATTAGCTTTAATATTTATTTCTAATTAATAAAATAAATAATTTTTGGTATGTTTTAAATTTTTAAGAAAAGAGTCATTTGAGTAATTTCCACCTTTTATTTTTAACTAATTTTTAACCTCCCATAACATTTTAATAGTAGATGTCTAGAATGCAAATATCCAAATACAATATAGATTTACAACTAATATTTATTCATATTGTTCTAAATTCTAGTGAATAAGAAAATAGTTTACTCTAACCATTTTAAATTCTTGTGAGAGAAAAATTTATGTAGATTGTTATAAATTCTTTCATTGACATTATGTATAGTTTGTATTCTCATGTATGGAGAGCAATAAACTTGCAACAAATATCATTGACTATGGTATTTACACTTCTTTGTAGAGAACTATAGTATTTATAACACATATATGACATGACCATCGTGATGCCATTGTATAATGCTCCTTTGTGTCATTAATATAAATATTTTAAATATATTTATTAAAAAATCTAAATATATTTTTGTGGAAGAGTATATATTCTATTTGAGGGATAAATTAGATAGGTGCCTTGAGATTAATATTTCTAGTTTTTTTTAGATAGATGTATTTAAAATATATATGTAATGCTTTATTAGATTTATTAAATTTGATATATAAATGAGTGTCAATTTTATATTAATTTTTTTAATAATTCATTCATAGTATTACAACTTTCTTGCTATCATTATAATTAAACCCTTTATAATTAAAATGATTTTAATATACAATATTCAACCATTTTCTAAGAAGAAGCTAAATTATAATTTTAAAATGATTTATATTATGATTTATTTATTTTTAAAAAGAGGGGTGAAATTTTTTTATTCAAAAGATAAGAGCCAAGTACATCAAGACGTCAAGATTCCCATAGTCCACCAAAGAGGAATAACACCAAACATCATAACAAAACCATACAAAGATGCGCCAAAGGCCAACCAACACCAAAAGAGACCATCCAACAAAAACACTGGGCTACATCGGTTGATCCTCATAAAGATATCCGAACAAAGTGTTGCTTTTATCCAAGTCCAACTGTCTCCGCTCAAACATGTTCCATGTCTCTCGACCCTCAAAGGTGTCTCTCGACCCTCAAAGGCCCATTTAGCCAAACAATCCATAACTCTATTCCATTCTCTGAGAATATGAACAAACGAGATGGAATCAAAATTCACAGCAAGGTGAAGAATTTGCTTCACAATTAGAACTAATCTCCATGAAGAGTCCTAGAAATATCTCTTATTAATAAGAGAGACCAAGATCATAGAATCAATTTCACATATCACATCCCTCCAACCAAACTCATAAGCTTTCTCCAAAGCCTTAAGAATTGCACAAGCCTCCATCTAATTCTTAGACTGCACACCCATCTAAATGGAGAAGAAAAACTGCATGTTCCAACTACTATCACGACCCACTCCTCTAATCCCAACATCACTAGGATTTCCAGGAGTAGAACCATCAGTGTTAATTTTTAGAGTCCTAGCAGGAGGAGGACACCATCGCCCCTGCCTATTCACTTCCTTAGAGGGTTTAGGTTCGCTTCCCCTAAACCCCAGGGGGTCTAGAGTAGGTGAAATCCCAAAGCTAAAAGCTATCTACCTATCTGAAGAAGACATAGACTCTCCCAAATCAAATTTAGATGAGATGGTTTCTTTTATAATACTCTACACCTTGCACCAAACCTACAAAGCCCCTTGACGACACTCATGGAAAATGCACCGATTTCTCTCCAACCAAATCTGCTAGATAATAATGGAGGGACCCAATTCCCAAGAAGCCACCAAATAAGATGTAGATACAGGAGGGTGAGTCAAATTCCCCCAAAATTCTTGCAGAGATAAAGCAAACCTAAATGGTCTTCTCCAAATTTTCTGTTGGAGTCTCCAAATTTCTTAAGCAAAAGTACACTGAAAAAAGAGACTGTGATCAATGTTCTCTTCACCACAACCACATAAAAAATAGAGAGAAGGCCCAGAAAATCCTTATTTCCTAATGTTTTCCCAGGTAAGGCATTTATTATGACATATCATCCATAATAACATATTACACTTAGGCCATCCATCCTTGTTCCAAACATTTTTCCACCAAGGGAAAGCTCTCACCCCATCTTGGTTGGACATCAAGGCCGCATACCCTAGTGCAACAAAGTAGATGCCCTTTAAGTCATGAACCCATACCAACAAATCACTATCCTTGGAAGAGTAACAAGGCCTCTCAGTAAGAATAGATGCCAAAGTACTTCGCTCCTCTCGAGAGCCACCAACCAACCGAGTATTAGGATTCCACCACTGATAAACTCTAATGCCTCTCAAATAAGATGAAAATTTAAAGCTTCTCACCCTAGGCCACCTAGCAGCCAAACAAATCTGACTTAGAGAACGAAGGTGAGGGAATGAAGAAAGAATTGGAGAGTGACCATCCCAAGAGTCATTCCAAAAAAGAGCTTGTTCCCCCATTTTGAATGATACAGAAAAGACCCTCCTTAAAGAGAGTTGAACCCCTCTTAATCGTGTTCCAAATCATAGACCCTTTACTAGAAAAGTCCATTCTCAGAATATCCTCACTAGCCACTCCACCCAAGTATTTAAAGTTTAGAACACGTGCCCATGGCTACTACAAAAATTTACACCAGCTCCAATAAAGTTTAGCATCCAAAGCAAGACTATTCTGCTCAGACTGCCTTAGCCTAATACCACCATTTTCCTTCAACCTGCAAACCTAATCTCAAATCACCAAACTCCATTTCCTTATGCCAAGATTCCTAGCCCATAAAAATTTCCTGATAAGGGAGTCAAGCTTCTTGAGCACACTATTGGGAGTAGATAACACCATGAACATGTAAAGAGGGAGAGCCTGGAGGACAAAAGACATGAGAGTCACCCTTCCAGCCAAAGTAAGCCAACGAAAGGTCCAGTGATTGAATTTTTCTCAAAATTTGTCCAAAATATTTTGCTAAGCATTCCTCTTCATTTTTCAATCACAAAGGGAAATTCCCAAATACTCTAAGGGAAGTTGACCAATCTTAAAATAAAGAATGTTGCCAATTCTATGCTCGATCAATTAGGAGTATTGAAGAAAAGGATCTGAGACTTATCCTCATTGATCTATTGGCTAGATGCAAGAAATATATATCTAGAGCTTTTGTGAAATCAACAGCCTCCTCAAGCCTAGCAACACTCATGAGAGCAGTATCATCCACAAACTGGAGATGAGTTTGAGCATCCAAACCTTGTGCCCATATCCAACCACGAATCAAACCTCTATCTATGTGTTGCTTGAGTAGCCTCCCAAAACCTTCAGCCATCAGAATAAACAAATAACTTGGGGAAAGATGATCCCCTTGCCTAAGTCCTCGACCAACAGAGAAAGTAGGCGATGGGGAGCCACTAACAAGAACCGAGAAGGAAGACATGGTCGTGAGCAACTCATAACCCATGAGACCCACTTAGAGTGAAACCCAAAATCCAAAAACAAATGTTGAAGAAAAGACCACCTGACTCTGTCATAGGCTTTGGACATATCCAATTCGATGAACACGACTTTTTCTTTGGAAGAGGGCATGGAGTGAATTATTTTAGCTGCCACCACAATATCATCCAAAATTTGCCTCCCCTTGACAAAACCACCTTGCTCCAGAGAAATCAAGGGGTCTAAACACTTCTTCAATCTTTCAACAATCAACTTAGTGATTTAATCTTGTAAGTCATATTGCACAACACAATAGGTTGAAAAGAATCTAAGGAACTAGCACCCTCTTTCTTTGGAATCAAAGCAAGGAAAGTGAAATTTATAGCCTCAAGCACTTTCTTGTTAGCATAAGACTCCTAGACCACCTCAAGCAAATCCATTTTGATGGTATCCCAAAATTCCTAAAAGAACTCAATGGGAAAACCATTAGGGCTAAGGGCCTTACCTTTCTTCATTTGGAAGACAGTGTCCTCAAGTTCCACCAGAGAGATGGGTGCCATAAGAGTATTATTCATTTCCATTGATACCAAAGGGGGGATACATGCCAGAACCAAATTATCCTCCTCCAAAGCAGGATGACTATCCTCAAAAAAAAGGTAGGGGAATAAACAAACCACCTCCTCAGTATAGCTTGATGTGAGTTTAAATGTCCCCCCCCGAGACGAAACAAGAGAGAAAATTACATTTCCTCCTCTACGTGCCTTAACTGAATTATGAAAGAAGGCAGTATTCTTGTAACCTTCTTTGAGCCAGTTAATTTGAGATTTTTGTTTCCAAAAAATATCGTCTCAAAGCTCCCATTCAACAAGCTCTCTAACACATTTGGTTTCTTCTTGAAGTAGACTAATAGTCATCCACTCCTTGATTTTGAAAGTGATGCAATCAAGCTGATCTTGAATTTGTTTGACTATGAAAGAGATTACCAAAACATATTTTATTCCATTTTTTAAGCTTGAATTGGACAAACTAGAGCCTCTTGAAGAAAGAGAACATTTCCAAGCCAAAGGCAGGCCTCCCTTCAAACCACCACTATTCCACAAGTTGGTGCAAGCTAGGATCCTTAAGCCACATCAGTTGGAATTTAAAAGGAGGATGCTTAACCGTATAGAACCGAGAAGAAGAGAACTTAATCAACTAATGATTAGACCCCTTCCACCCTGAGATCTCTGAAGAAGAAGTCCAATCATTGCCAATCCATTCCATTGAAACTAAAAACTTGCCCAACTGTTCGAAAAATAGAGCTCTCCCCACATCTCTAATTATGCTAGATAAAGGTTCCATTAGTGGGTTGAACATCCACTAAATTGAGAAATTTAATATTGTCCTGAAGTAAAGAAGATGTGGGCCCCAACCAACTAACTCCCCCCAATTTTTCCTCTATGGTGCATATGGAGTTAAAATATCCTACCCAAATTCAAGGGCAATAAGGAGCAAGGGAACAAATAAATCTAATATGAGACTATAGCATAATATTATAAGGGAAATCATTAGGAGCATACACATTGGTGAACAAAACCACCATGCCCAAGTCGAAACAAGATGCCAACAGAGAAAGGGAGTTCCTTCCAACCATCCACCATAGAGGCAAGATTCAATAGGGATCCCACATACATGCCACACCTCCAGTAAAACCATGAGATCCAACACATTGGCAATAGCCCCTCCTCCAAATTTTGGGAGCAATCTTCATCATATCTTCCACAAAAAGCCTAGTTTCCCAAATGAAAAGAATATCAGTATTATGATCACAAACTGAATCACAAGTAGCCTTTTGTCTAGGGATGCTACCCAAACCCCTAGCATTCTAGGATAACATAATCATTTATGAGAGGAAGCAAAGCGCAAGCCCAATGTCTTGACAACGTCAGATTCCACCAAAGATTCTCCCATAATCTTCATCTTCTCCAAGTCCTTCTTCATCCCAACCTTAGCTATCTTGTCACTAGTTGCTTTCTTTAAGCTTTTTTGGTGAATGCCTAAGAAAGGTCCATTCCTCTTTTTACCATCATCCTTAGCCTCAAAATCAGTGTCCAACTCATTTGTCTCAATAGTGTCTGCATTCTCAAGAAGGAGTTCCTCCAAAGAAGTAGGAGCCGAATCACCCACAGGAGCACCCACAAATGCTAGTCCATGAGTCCCTTACTCAATAGGGGTCATAGAGGAGACAAGTCCTTCATGTGGAGTTGCATGCATGCCAAATTTTGGATTGGAGACCATAGGGTATTGGCCAATAGGATATGATCCTTGAAAAACCTAATTCCCAAAATTGAGATCATGCTCCATTGAATCCAAATCCTCAAAGTTTTCAAGTACATCAAATCTGTTACTAGAAGCCTCTTTGAGAACAGTTTTTCTTTGGTGGTTGAGCGCCTTTGCTCTCAATCAAGATTTCACAAGTATAAACTCATTTGGATCAGGGTACTTATTTTGAATCGGTGCTTTGCCTTTTGCTTTGGAAGTGTTTGCATGCACACATGGTGAAGGTTGTTGGGGTTTAGCTCGTAGCTTAGGGAAATTTATTTGTAAATGCCTATACTCATGATAGGTTTGACAATGAAAGGGAAGGGCTTCATAATCCACCTATTGAAGCCAACACATACCTCCTAGTGTGATTTCAAGAGATTCCAACAAAGGGTTATTTAAATTGATTTATGTGCACAAATGAGCAAAAGAGGTTACCCTAGGACCAAGAGTCTAATGAGACCGGCCCAAGGGCTTCCCTAACACAACAACAATAAAATGCAAGATGTCCTTGCGCCAAAGCTCCATTGGAAGGCATGGTAGACAAATCCATACCAGAATTCTTGACAACATCTCTTTAACCGAGTCAAACCCTAAATGCCATAGTTTAATGAAGAGTCTCGCCTAATTGTGGAAATATGGGCCCCTTTCAAAAACTGCATTATGATCTACAATCTGAGAGAAAACCACATAGAAATACCCATTAGCTCCCAAAATAACTTCCAAATCTCCTTTAGGGTTCTAGTTATTGCGAACCAATTTTCCAAAAATGGTAAGGAAATGCGGACCCCATGAACTAGCAAATGAGCGCATGCTTAGACAAATACAAAACATCCTCAACTATTGAGTTTGGGTTGATCACCACCACTAGGGGATCTTTACATCTCTCCAAACACCCATTGGGATTTGGACGAAAGTTTTGAGTTTGGTTATTCTTCGACTCCTCTACCGCATGCAAGATGAAATTAATCACATCCTCATGACCAAAAGATGAAGAAATCTCACTGACAATGGCATCTTTAAAAGAAACTTGGGGGGGGGGTCCCCCGAACCCTTTGCATGGGCCATGCAGCCTACACAACCAAACACCCACAAAAAGCACACAAAAAGACAACAAATAGTAGCACACAAGAGAGAAAACGAAAGGCAAAAGAACAAAAAAGAAGCGACAGACAGGGAAAGAGAGACCCCACTGCGCCAACAACACACACCGCCCCCACTCCACACTCCAGCATAGGCAAGAAGAGCAGTCTGCTGCTTCACATGGCCGTGTAGGTGTGTCAAACCCTAGCGCACCCTTCCACAACCATCTCCTGTTTTCACAATTAATGAGCTATATTATGAATTTAAAAGTTAACAAATTATTTTTAATATTATTGTAGAAACATATGACTACATAAATCATACCATATCATTATCTTAAAAATAATGAGCTATATTATGAATTTAAAAGTTAACAAATTATTTTTAATATTATTGTAAAAACATATGACTACATAAATCATACTATATCATTATCTTAAAAATAATAGATTAATGGAAACAAAACACCACTATTTATTTCACACTCCTATATTTAAATTACTAGTTTGGAATCCATAGTGTATATACTCAAACTAACCATAAAATCAAAACCACAAATTACAAAATAAACACTAAAAAAAACATCTCAACTAGTGATACTGGTTAAATATCTGTAAAACTATTTATTTAAAAAAATATAAGACCCTAAAAATAACAGATAGTATTAGAGGGAAAAGGGTTTGTGATCTCCTCCTCACCTAAATTAATGAAGTACGGACGGGCTGCTTATTGGTCTACCTGGTGCTTACAGTTTCAGATTGAGAAGTCCAAGCTTCAAACCATATGTACAAGTATTTTTTTAAGGTTTCTCGCAAAAGCATTGGACAGAGAAGGGCTGTTAGCGCTTCTCATTGTGTGCAATCAAACAAATTTGGGATGCAGTTTCTTAGTGAGATATTTAACCGTTTATTTCAGATAAGCTCGGCGGTTGTTACATGACATTTGAATAATCTGTGATGGTTTTGAAATTTTAGCATGCATTTCCAATCTGTTTCTGCTCAACAAATTTACATATGCAATTATCCCATGAGGCCATGCCTTGGCTTCAGACCCGTCATTGTTCGCCTGTTTCAACCTCAAGCTTACTGTCAAGCCCATCACATAATTGTCCGAAACCTCGAAACAGCCACTGAAATAGACCAACAGAAGAAGACAAGAAAAAAGCTCCGTAAGCCTCTTACACAAAAGGTCCTGCGCCAGGAAGCTTCCCAAAAATGGCTCTCTTCTCTCTCCTCTGGCGACTGTGATATGACCGCGGGCGTACGAGCAGAAGAATTTGCCACTGGGCTTGAGCTCTGTGCTGCTGCCGATGACTTGTTACAGAGCGAAGAGGTGGCAAATGGCAATGGCGCAGCAAATGCTTGGGTATTAGGCATAGACCCTGACAATGGTGGTGCTGTGGCTGTTCTCAAACCGGGAGATTCTGCTGCCCAGGTATTTTTTTTTTCGTGAATTTATTTTTTGTTTTTGTAATTTACTCTCTTATGTATTTTCTAATTGGGTAAGTTTCTCCCTAATGGGGCTAGCTTAAGCTTCGTTGTCACCAGGGGGCTTAGGCTTGCACCATGCCTTGTCTGTCAAATTCACCCAAAATTTGCATCCAGCCTTGTTCGGAGTGCTTCACTTTGCAAGTATTCCATTTCAATAATCACCCAAAAATTGCTTTCAGCCTCGTTTGGAATGCTTCAAATTGCGAGTTGGAGTACTCCATTTCAATATTCACCTAAAATTTGCACGAAACCTTGTTCGGCACGTCCCGGAGTACTGCATATTAACATTCACCTAAAACTTGCATCCAGCCTAGTTCGGTAAGCCCCACTTAGCCAGTTGGGTTACTTGCACCCTGCCTCGTTTGGTATGCCCTGCTTAGTGAGTTAGACCATTCCTTTTAATGAGTTTGATTACCCCCTTAATTTTCACTTAAAACTTGCATCCAAACTTGTGTGTTATACCCCGGTGAGTTGTATTACTCCATTTCAGTATTTAGCCAAACCTTGCACCTAGCCATGTTTAATACAAATGGCTTAGTGACTTGGATTACTCTATTTCAATATGCACCAAAACTTTGCATCCAACCTCATTTGGTACATCCCACTTAGCAAGTTGGATTACTCTATTTCAATATTCATCCAAACCTTGCACTTAATGTTGTTCGGTATGCCCTGCTTAGCAAGTTGGATTACTCCATTTCAGTATTCAACCAGACCTTGCACCCAATGTTGTTTGATATGCCCTGCTTATTGAGTTGGTTTACTCCATTCAATATTCACCAAAAACTTGCAGTCATCCTCATTTGGTATGCTCCACTTAGCAATTTGGATTACTCCTTCACAATATTCACCCAAAACTTGCACCCAGCCTTGTTTGGTATGCCCCACTGAGTGAGCTGGATTAGTCCACTTCAGGATTCCCCCAAAACTTGTACCCAATCTCATTCAGTATGCCCCATTTAGTGAGTTGGTTTACTCCATTCCTCTATTCACCAAAAACTTGCATCCAGCCTCAATCAATACACTCCATTAGCAAGTTGAACTAATCTATTTCAAATTTTCAATACTCTTTTGCCCCACCCAAGAACTGCATTTGGCCTTGTTAGGTGCATCCCACTTAGTTAGTTGGAAGACTACATTTCAATAATTTATTGCTACACCCAAGAACACTTGGCCTCTTTTGGTATGTCCCAACTAGGGAGTTGGACTACTCCATTTCAATACTTTTATTGTGCGTTCGGGGGCTTGAACCCTTGTTAGTTTAGGTATGCCACACTTTTCATGTTGGATTTCTCCATTTCAATACTTTATCACACCTTCTATGATTTGAACGTAGGTTTCTATTATTGAAGCTCCATGTTTTTACCACGTGAGTGCATTCTACTCAAAGGATTTCTTGAACTTTTTATTGAATGCCTTTCAATTTACATTTTCAACACATATTACATCATTGTTTCTCCGAGCAACAATGCTTACAACAAGAATGAAACATTGGCGGGATCTACATCGGCTAAGTGTTGTCACTACTCATCCACAACATTTTGACTTAAATAGAGTTTAGCCAAGAAATGAATCATTCAACAACCATTGTTTAAAATTAGCCATGGCAGGTTGTCCACTATTTGGATTACATGTTGACAAGTGTAATGTAATGTCCCTTGTTGGGATATCTCTATATTTTGCCCTAAAACCACAACTCCAATTAAAATAAGAGATGTAATATATTTAAGAATAATGAAATTACCAATTAAATTGTCCTTTGTAAGATAAATCTTGGTTTAGGTCTTGCACAGAATATTAGTCACTAGAAATTGACATTAAATCATAAGCCATGATAATATATACATTACTAATCATTAATAAACATCATGATATCCATGTAAGTTAGTCAAATTAAAAATCTAATTAAGGCAATAGCCATTCTAATGTGGATTCCCATGATAATCTTATTAGGAATTTGTTGAAATGTGAAACAACCCCCTGTGGTGTTTTGCTGGATTTTTTGGTTTTGTTTTGATTTTCTGATTTTTTTTTGTGTTTTGTAAATTTGATGCTGGAAATTGAAATAATGAAAGAATACCAAACGGAAAGGAAATACATAAACTGAAAGCAACCCAGATGATTTTTATTGATTTCAAATGAAATTACATCGTACCCATTTGCTGGTTTTGACTGTTATAAAGTACTGATTTTTGGGGCAGCAACCTCATAGATCCAATGAAATGCTCGCCTAGCTCCTAGAAGTCAAAATTTGATCGTGGATATGTTTTCAAAGCTCCTTCTCAGCCTGGGTGACCAAGACAGGTACCAAACAACAACTAAAGATGCCTTATTTTATTTTATTTTATTTTGATGGCACGAATCCCAAGGTGGGACGGCTAAGGCTGGAGACAACATGTGCAGCAAATAAACTCACATATCTGCATTTTAATCTCTGAAAATGACCTCCAGCAGGCCGTACAAATCCACCAATGAATAATGAATGCCAATGAATGTAGACACCAACTACCACGTGGATTATTGGGCAAATGCAAGGTCCCATGTGCTGGTTTTTCTGACAAAAATCTGCAATAAATAAATCTGATAATTCCTCATTTTCAACCTGCAAATAAAGAATGGAATTCCTCTTATTTCTCCTCTCAAAACACTCTGAAATTGGAACACAATATTGCCCTCTGAATGAAGACAACTCTCAAGGAGCCTTGGACGATATTTCATGCCTGTAGCACCTGTTCTAAAAGAGGGTATCCATCCTCAATCAGCCATGAAAGACAAAACTTGCAGCAGCAGCTCACAAAATTGATATAATATTCTGAATGGTGAATAATGAGCTCAAACCCTTGCCTTATGGAGAAGTATGCCCCAAATTAGGTTTTCAGCCTTTGACAAATGAAAATCATAAAATATTTCCTCTTGAAATCCACGCCACTTTCAATAGCTCCTTTAATTTAATTAAATCATTTGTCAAAAGTGACTTTTCACTTAAATACTTCATAAACTTTTACTTAAACACTTCATAAAGTGACTTATTTCACTTAAATACTTATAAAGTGACTTAAGATATTCTTTTAATAAAGTCACTTTCGCTTTATAACATTAAATCACTAAATCACTTAATAATAGAATATTATTAAATAACGTGACTTAATAATTCCATAACTCCTGTCCCGAATATTAAAATGAACCCTCGAGAGTGTCCCATGACCAAGATCAACTACAAGTGTGCCATCACTGACCCCAAATGTCACTTACTAAAAATAGTAAGTAACAGGGACAAGTCCTGAAACCCCTCATAAAAATTCCCTAATCATCCCATTAGCCTACAAGAACCGTAGTAACAGGCTAACCTTGTTCCTTGAGCCACTGGCTAGGAAGGGGACATTACAGTCTGCCCTCCCCGAAATTGCTTGTCCTTAAGCAATCTCATCATAGGATACTGCAATATCTCCTCATTCTCCCAAGTTGCATCCTCACCTAGCAGGTCCTTCTACTTAACCAAATATTCCTTGTTTACTCTATGCCTCAAATGACGCTCTCTAGTATCAATGATAGCCTCAGGAATCAAAATCAATTTCCCCTCCTCATCTAGGGTTGTTATCCATAGAGGTGTCATTATATTCCCAATTACCTTTTTGGTGAGATGCATGAAACAGTTATGGAACCTACTCCTCTACAGTAGCTCTGGCTCATAGCCACTTCACAATCGTGGAAGCTGGAATGGGCCAGCAGGTAGTGGCCAGAGCTGCTGACCCTCTTCTCAAAGAGTGAATTGCACGTATGGTTGCAGCATAATACACCATCCCTCATGAAGGAACTCCACTCTGCTGATCTGCGCCTTGGCGTACATTGATTACGTGCCGAATGTTCTTCAAAGAACTTATGATGTCTTGGCTATCCTATAACAAATCCTTCGCACTCGACACTCTAATATCTCCAAATAGTAAATCCAAAAAATTGGGAGCATCATACACATAGAGTGCCATTAATGGTGACATTTGTATAGACATGTGGTGCGTAGTATTATAACAATACTCGCATAAATGCAACCACCTGACCATGGCTTCTGCTGCCCTGCAATGTAGTTCCTCAAGTAGCCCTCCACCTATTTATTAACTATCTCGGTTTGTCCATTTGTCTGTGGATGGTAGCTCGTGCTCAGAGTGAGTTCCGTGCCACTAAGCTTGAAGAGCTCCTGCCAGAAATGACTCATAAATTTGCTATCTCGATCACTCACTATATTCTGAGGCAACTCGTGCAATTGGAGTATCTCTCTGAAAAACAAATTAGCAACCTGCACTGCTGTGAAAGTAGCTGAAATCAGGAAAAAATGTGCAAATTTCATGAGCCTATCAACCACAACGTAAATGCAATCCTTGCCCTAGGTTTTGGTAAACCCGTGATGAAATCCATGGATATGCATTCCCACTTCCAACTGGGAATGGGTAGAGGTTGTAGTAGTCATGCTGAAAAAGTGTGCTCCTGCTTGTTCTGCTGACAAGTGGGACACTCTCTAACATACTTGAGTACTTCTAATTTGAGCCCCTTCCAAGTGAACCGCTTCCTAATCTGCCTGTAGGTTTTAAAGTAACTTGGGTGGCCTGCCATAGGGGTGTCATGAAGAGCTCTCAATATCCTCTTTTTCATAGAGGATCCTGGTACAAGGAAAATCTTCCCTTTGTAAATGATGAGGTCATTCACAAAGGTGTACCTCTCATCTGCAACTGTACCATCAATGAATTCGAAATCCCACTTATCCTTCGCATGCTTAGCTGCAATCAGACTCCTCCAATCCTTTGCCACTTCACCTAGAAAACACAAGTAGGGTCTCCTCGAAAGGGCATCGACAACTATATTTTTCTTACCCTTGACATATTCTATGTCAAAATCATAAGCCTGCAGCTTGCTGACCCATTTTTGTTGTCGATCATTGAGGTCATGTTGACTTAGGAAATGTTTCAGATTGTTATGATCCGTCTTCACCAAAAATTTGCTGCCCACCAAGTATTGCTTGAATTTAGCCAACGCATGCATGATGGCTAACATCTCCTTGTCGTAAATGCAGTAACCTCGCTCAGGGCCCCGAAGTTTCCTGCTCTCAAAAGCGATGGGGTGCTTATCTTGCATCAAGACAACACCAATGCCCTCTCTCAAGGCATTACACTGTAGTTCAAACGGCCGTGTAAAATCTGAGATAATGAGAACCGGACACAAACTCATCAATCGTTTGAACTTCTCAAAGCACTACTGTGTTCCTAGGTTCCAATAAA
>VDFB02362216.1:0-26347 GCA_007258455.2 Sequoia sempervirens
TGTGTGACTCCATGACAACATCATGTGAGAGAGTCTGTAAAGATTTTCTTGTACTTGAGTTTCACCTTCTAGGAGTAGCCATGGTGAATGTCATGATGAGGTGACGACATTACGTTGAGTGATGAGCACTTGTGCACTTTTACCATACATGGGGTTAGCCATGATGGTTGATATCACGATGAGGTGATATCTTTCCTTTCCACATATGGGAGTAGCCATTCTGGTTGACATCACGATGAGGTGATATGTCTCATGCAGCTGGAAGTATCCTCCCTAGCTAAGAGGGAGTGTTGATGTTATCGAGCAACATCGGGATTATCTTCCAGCCCGATCTCCTTTGCATTGATGGATAAATTAAATAATAGCCTTTGGCTATTTAATTTATGATGATATCCGTTATGAGGAGGCGCCTCATTTATTTAATATTTAATTATTGCTAAGATACAAATTTATGAGGAGTTGCGAATTTCCTTGTGGCCGACTTCATGTGTGTTGGAGACACGACTTTTCAAGGAGGCCGACTTGGAGTATTGAAGAGTCACGACCTCTCCCTTCATCTTGTATATATGTTCGATGGTCTTTCATTGTTTCACATTCATTCATTCGTAGTTCATCACAAGTTCGATATATACAAGTGCGAGTTTGTCATCAAGTGCAGATCGATATTTTGTGGAAGGCTGAGTTTATCATCAGCAGATTGCATTACCTTGTTACTGTGTTAGCATCAGATTGTGGTGCTTCTATTTGGCATTCATATCGGCCTCTTTGTAAATGAGACATTTGTGTTGACATTCAATATATAAGTGATATATTGTTGCTGGGTTTTTCTCCCTTCAAGTGGAGGGTTTTCCTAGGGTATATGCTGTGTTATTGTGTCTGATTTTGAATTAAATTCTGACTGTCTAATCTGATCATAAAAACTAACAAAACTTGGATATGTTCGGACGAATTTTTGTAAAAGCTAAAAATAGCTTCTGACTGCTTCTTCAGAGGTAGAATTTTGGAAAAAATTCTGAAACGTGGGTTTTGTTGAGAATGCTGTGCTGATCAAACCCAGATCATCCGTTTTTGAAAAAGATGACTTTTTCACCACCATGTAAGGGAAACTTCAAATAGAGGGAAGCAACGGGAATTTTTTTTATGAAAAATTCTGGAACATGGGTTTTGTTGCCAACTCTGTGCTGAACAAACCTATATGACCAGATTTTTAAAAAGATGTCTTTTTGACCACCATGCAAAGCCTTCACCTTTCAGCCCAAAGTGGCCAAAAATTCTGGAACATAGGTTTTCTGGCCAATTTTGTACAGAGTAAACCCAGTTGATCAATTTTTAGAAAAATATAGAAGAAAGAGAAAACCCTAAAATTTAGGGTAGAAGCTTTGAAGAAAAAATTGCTGATCTTCAAGAGAAGCCGAAAATATGAGGACCTAGATTGTTGAAAACTGAAGGAGAGAATTTGTTCTTAAAAATTGCTCTAGAAAAATTGATGTTGCCAATGTGTTCTTCTATGTAATCTGATCACGAATCTTCAATCAAATCTGAAAAATTCCTCTTGTAGTGCCTTCAAATCCTGTTTGCATGAGAAAATATGAGCTCGTATTCAACCTGTGATGGAGAAAATGGATGCCCAAATGCTTAATTAAATAATTTTTCATGAATAGAGGCATCACATGCAATTAATTCCTAAATTTAGGAATGAAGCGACCTCATTGGACCTTAATTTAGTCAATAGAATGAAGACTAATCCTTCAATAGGCGTCAAAAATCATGCACAAGAGAAAGGACGCAACATGCAAGAAAAATGGAGCAGTTCACAGTTCAGTTTGGAGTTGTTAATTGAAGATTGCTCATCAGTTCGAGTTTAGTTGTCAAATCCCTAAATTTTAGGGCAGCCAAAGCATGCACATTCACTTCAAAAATATCTCCAAGTCAAAGTTGACTTTGGACGCCAACTTCTCCAGACTTAGAAACCTTTTTGAAATTTTCCATTTCTAACCTTTGCGAATGTCACCGAAGCCTCTGTTTGATCACTGTTTTTGAATGACTGATAGATCTAGTAGACTGACTGACTGTCTCGTTGAAGAGTAGGATCAAAACTGAAAAGGAATTTCTTGAGGTTGCAAACCCAAATTTAGACTTCCAGATCATCAAAACTCTTGGCTCCCTTGGCTAGCAGGGGCGCTTTTGCTCATCAGAGTTAGAGAAAATTTTCAAGGATTTTCACCATCTCAAACTTGATTTTCACCTCCCTTCAGTCTGCATTCCCCGACATTTGGCAAATCTCCTGAGCTGGCTGACAGGTTGATTGCAGAGCTAGATCAAAATTGAACATGATCTTTTAGAGGGCATAAACCCTAAAAAATGCATTTGGCATGTTAAAATCTTGGGTGCCCCTGATAGCAGGGGTGCCTTTATTGCCAGACAACCATTTTTACAACTTTATAATTTTGTCCTTCGTGCTCTGTTCTTCGTTCAATTTGTAGTTGCCGGCTATTGACAATTCTTTTGATCGGGCTGAGATATGCAATGGAAAGCTTGAAGAATTCTGAACAAGATGATGATCATTTTAGAAAACCCTAGCAACTGCATTTGAGGGCTCAAAACCCTAAGTGCCCTTGGCTAGTAGGGGCACTTTTGTGCTTTGACCTCGTAATTTGACGTTGACTTCGATGACTAAATCCTTCTGTTTGACTCCTGATTCTGACTGTTTGGCAACTCCGATTAATCCGCTGACAGACTCGTATCGAAGCTTGATCAAGTCTGAGACAAACATCTTAGATGTCATTTGCTCAAAATCGGCATTTGATGCCTCAAAAGTTTGGGCACCCTTGGCCAGCAGGGGCGCTTTTCCCCATCAGTGTTAGTCAAATTTTGACTAACTTCATTTCCGTTTGTCTTTCTCCATTCTTTATTTGATCTTCAAATTCGGGTGTTAGATAGATCTCCTGGACTGGCTGGCAAGTTCATTGCGAAGTTGGAAGAATTTTGGAGAGAACTTCTTGGGAGTGACAAACCTTGAAAAGTTGATCTATGCCTTTGAAACCTTGGGCGCCCCTGGCTAGCAGGGGCGCTTTTATTGTCTAGAGTTAGAAAATTTGTGATGATTTTCACCTCTTCGAGTCAGGATTAGGACTTTCACCTTTTCATATAATTGGCTCTTCAATGGTGCAAATCTAGTTTGAATCCCCTGTAAGCATCACATAGACAAGTATGCAAGTACATATGTATACATATAGAGTTAGATAAAGGTACCACATTCATAGATTATTAATCATGCAACAAAATTTAGAAGTTGGGAGTGGGAATGTGATTGGTCCGCCCGAAGCCATATGCCAAGCCTAGAAGGGTGTATACCACAACCCTTCCCCTTGGCAACTTGTACCTGCTTTCCCCATCATGTCCCATGCCCTGAAAACACTTGCCAACCTGTGGGATCAGGTAGAGATCGCGAGTGGGCTCTGATGGCTCTGACCACTACACCTCAGGCCCTACCTTTGTGAGGAATTGGGTGGAGGTCGTAGATTGGCTTTTTATTAAAATATTAAATGTAATATTAATGGTCATCTTTGCTTTTATTCAACTTTTGTTAGTCTTTAGTTATCTTAGTGTGTTTTTAGTAATTTCTGCACGTTCCTGTTTTTTAGCTTTAGTTTTTGTTAGTTAACGTTTGTTTCGTTTTAGAAACATCGTCTTGTTTTTTTCTTTATAAGGAGTTCTTCACTCCATTTGTAAATGTACAATCATGAATATCAATAATGTTTTCATGGTATCAGAGCTCAGGCTTGAACCGGATTAGTGTTAGCCGATTTTCTTAATAAAAAGAAATCAAAGAAATTTTAAGAAGTTTGTTTTGTGAAGATTTTCGAAAAAAATCTAAGGTTTTTGTTATTGATTTTCGTGTAAATTTTCAGTTCTGAAGCTGTCTTTGTAGGGTTTCAAGAGGCAAAATCGCGTTTCTTTTTAATTCTGGGCGGGTGATTTTTCAAAAGTTCGCGACTTCAGCTGGTGGTTTCAAAATTTTCTGCATGTGTAATCTCGCTTTTTCTTTGGGCGTCGTGTCTCTTTTGGCCACGTTTTTCTACATGGTTTTCTGGCGATTTGTCTGCAAATCGTGACATGTTTTTTTTATATGAAAAAAACGCGGGTTTATTTTCCCTGTGTGCGATTTTTCTGCGTTTCGTCTTTTTTTTGTGATCTTTTTTGCCACGATTAGGGCTTTTGAGAGCGCGCGACCTTTGGCATTTGTTGGTGATTTTAAAATCACGATTTTCTACTGGGTTTCAACGGGAATTTTGGATGATATCTAGTTGTGATTAGCTCTTATCTGCAGATTTCACGATCCTCTGCTAGGGTTTTGCAGATTTGTGACAGATTTGTTCCTCCTGTAGTGACCTAGGGTTTCTTTTGGCGGAATTTTCCTGAAAATCGTGTTCTTTTTGTTCAAGGGTTTGTTTTTTCTAGGTTCGAAGTGAATTTTTGAGATTTTATGGCAGCTTGAAGGAAAAAAATTTTGAGCCAGTTTTGACAGAAATTTTGGGAAAATAATTTTTTTTGTATAGAGTTTTCGAAATTTTTCTTAACAATTTTCATAGAGTTTTTGAAATTTTTTCTATAAATATTTTGCTGTCTTTCAGAAGTTTTTCGAGGATTTTTTTTTGAAAAAGTCTTAACTTTTTCAGAATTTTCGAAGGTATTTTTGAAAAATCTTATAGTTCGTGAGTTGTGCCAACTGATTGTCCAGTGTTTTGTCAGCTGATCACAGTGTTACCTCGTTTTTCGTGCTTTGGAAGACAGGAGGGATGGTGTCTTTGTCCAATGTTATGTTGGAAAGTTCGCAGAGGTTCAATCGAAAGAATTACAACACGTGGAAGTAGGGGATGCTTACCAACTTTGAGTATCGATGTCTGGATGCGCTTGTCCAAGGTATAGAAACTCGTGCCACTTTTGCTGGGAAGGATCGGGATAAGTATGATGGAGGTAATAGGGACGCAGTCATGCTTAATAAATTATCTATCGCCGATGAGATGTTACCAGAAATACCATCTGGTAAATTTGCTGCGAAGATCTGGAAGCATTTGAAAGATCTTCATCAGACCTCAGACAAGGGAAGGGCTTTCTTTCTGAAGAATATGCTTTTCTCTATTATGATGGATGACCAAGTGTCTTTGCAGGAACACTTGATGAAAATAAAAAATATTCGCGATCAATTGGAGGCTATTGGTCGTAAGATGGAAGAGGAGGATATGGTGGTGATCACTTTGAAAAGTTTGCCATGTTCCTGTGAGCACTTCATGGAAACGCTCAACATTACATCCACTAATGTTGACTTGAAGTTTGATGAACTGTGCAACAAGCTTTTGCAGCAAGATAGGTGGAGGAAGCAGTTTGGGAGCAACAGTGAGTCTCCTAGTGTTGAACAAGCATTTACTGCCAAAGATGTTGGCAAAGGCAAGTCTACTCAACAAAAAGGACGAGGTGATTCAACGGAGGGCTCCAAGAAGTTTAGTACTTGCCATTACTGTGGGAAGATTGGTCATATACAAAGGTATTGCAGAAAGTGGTTGGTTGATGAGAAGTCCAACCAGGAAGCGTCTCAACAAAGTGCTCATGTGGCGGAGAAGACAGAGTAGAAGGAGTTTGCATACTATGCATTTTGATGACCAACACAATATGGGTAAACTTAGTTTTTGTTTGTATGATGACCATTAAGGGAGGGTATTAAAATATTAAATGTAATATTAATGGTCATTTTTGCTTTTATTCAGCTTTTGTTAGTCTTTAGTTATCTTAGTGTGTTTTTAGTAACTTCTGCACGTTTTTGTTTTTTAGGTTTAGTTTTCGTCAATTAACGATTGTTTTGTTTTAGAAACATCGTCTTGTTTTTTTCTTTATAAGGAGTTGTTCACTCCATTTGTAAATGTACAATCATGAATATCAATAATATTTTCACTTTTGGCCTCTACCACTGGCACCTCTGGCCCTTCCACAGGCTGGGTTACAAATAGTCACATGCAGTTTTGGTTTAAGAAAAAAATTCCATTCTAAGATCAAAAAGCAACATGTATGGATTCCCCATTTACTTGTAGAATTAAAACATTTAATATTATGCAGAATCCAAGCTGATATATATATGTATATACATGTGAGATAGGAAATAGCTGAATTCTACAAAATCAGATCTACGTAAGACAGCAGTTAATGGAGCAGAAGATAATATCAATATATATCATAACCATCATTCAGACCCTATTGATATGTAACATAAGGAGTAGATATTAGAATGTATCAGAATTAGATCCATATATATATATATATATATATTAAACGGTAGAGATACACCTATGGTGTGGGACGATCTGGTTTACCAACTGGTGTTGCTAGTATAAGCGTTTCCTCTTCTGATAATTATCTCTTTTTTCTCCTTCTCTCCAATGATGATCCCTTTTGCTGCTGTATGTTCTTTCCTCTTATACCTTCGCTGGCTAAGGGATGTCTCTTTCCAAAGTGTGCATTCGTCCCAAGAGGCGCAACTGTTGGTGAACGATCACCACTAAACATCGCTTAAGGAATAAATAATAATTAATTCTTATTATATTATCGCTGATAACTCTATGGTCATCGACCCGTAATCTTTCATGCCGTTGGTTTGCAATTTATTCATGCCTTTGATTCTCCTTGGTAAGCGATCAATTCATGATCGCGTGCGGGGACATGACACTTTGGCAGTAAGACCATCCAAATCAGTACAACATTAATTTCATGAGCATAGAGCACTTAATAACTGCTGTCATAGAATGCTGGTAAGGTAAATAAGCTGATACAAATGATGATATGATAGAAAATCACTACTGAAAACACCCCAGTGTGATGCCCAACATGAAGGAAAACCACCCAATTTGGAATAACCATGAAATACCTTAATGGATGAATGGAAGGCTGATTCCAGGATTTTAAATGGATTGAGAGCATGCTGATACAATTTGGCAGCGAGATAATAACTCAAAATGCTCCTCCAAAACACCTCCAACACACCCAACAAGAATGCCAAACTCATCACTTCAAAACAACTCCAAAATGCCACCCATCATGCTGAAAGTGTGTATTAACAATCTAGAAATGTAAATCAGACCTTTGCAGGTCTGAAAGCATGGGTAGTACAGGTACAATGGCTCAGAAAACACAACTCTAGCATACCCATTTCTCTAATAATGATCGCAGACTATTACCATCAGCTCCAAACACACCAAACAACATGAAATGTACTTGTAGGTAAAAAAATCAAAGAACAATAGTCCCCACATTGAACATAGGATGTATGGCCCAAGAACTTAAATCTTCAAGTTGCCTTCAAAGATTCATCAACAAACTCTGCCAAAATGTTAAACAAGTACTCCCAAAATATCAGCTATTCAGAAAACATCAAATACTTACATTTTGAAACCCCAAATACTGAAACTTTGATGAAGAATAGTGGTGATTCCTGAATTATAACCACTCCAATCTAGCTAGCTGTGGTGAGCCCAGCTGGCTCCAACTCAAACCCCTGACTTTTACTGATTTGTTTTTTGTGTTTTTGAATGTTTAAAGAAGAATTGTAGACAAAAGTAGAAGGGGAGCCAAGCATAAAATGTACACGAAACTCAAATTTAAGCTATATCTGAGAAACTGCTTATGAATTATGTGATAAACAACTGCTACAGATAGATCATGAACAACAAACATACCCGAATAGCTCCAGATTAATTAAATAAAGAATTTTTGCACTTGCCAGGCAAGAATGGCTGAAGCTGAGTAAATGCAACACCTGGAGCCTGGATCGACTTTCTCCCACGCAGAGACTGGTGGAAAGCAGCTGAGAAGTGTAGGCGCCAACAATGGAGCACATAAAAGGCCAGAAAGAGAGGCGTTTTTGCCTCTAGCTCCCAAATGCCCTTTTCAGGTGACACGCCTTTCAAGAAAAAGTACGGCCTCTGAATGTTGAATGACGATCTTTATTGAAAACTGAAAAAAAATAAAGATGGCGTCCTAGATCTGTAAGCCCTCCTCTTATTGAAACCTGTAAACTTTTGAATAAAATAGCTTTGAAAGCACAGATGAACTCCTGAATTGAAGCTCCCACAATTGCAACCATTCAACTAGTATTCCACAATCTCACGATCATACATCGATGAAGAATTTCCGCTCTCCAATGAAGAAGTTTCCTGAAACCCTTGTCCTCAAACAAAAACCACAGAGAAGAAAAGCAATGTCAAATAATCAAGAAGTGAGTTTGAATTGCCTTTCCTTTCTTATATCTCCCAAAAAGGCACGCACTTTTAAAAGTCACACACTTTTGCTTTTAAAATACATTAAAATGTATTTAAATCCCTTTCAATAGTTTTTAATCCCACTTTATGAAGTGAGCGCACCTTTAATATGACTTAAGTGATTTATTTTATCACTTTATAATCCTTAAGTCACCATTTAAATATATTTAAGTGGCTTTTAACTTTTATAAAGTCAATTTGACTTTATAATTTATCAATAAGTTAAATAATTAACTTAACCACCAAAATATTCATAACTCCCTCCAAACTTAATATTTTTCCGTGCCGTCAGAAGCTGGCGAACACTGTGCTACAGATGCCTACACCAAATCCAGTACTGAAGTGAAGGAGTGGGAATGACAATACCCACCAAAACGGCCACTGACCCCCTAACCAGATCCTGTCAGCCTACGAGGGTCCAAGAAATAGGCTAACTCAATTGCTCTTGATAACTGACTAGAGTGGGGACATTACAGGATTATCTCTCAAATCCGAAACTAGAAATCCAACGACGGTTTTGGTCCTCAAAAGATCATGGAAGAACTCATAGGTTTGATCCGACAACAAAATAGTATGAGAAATCTTCAACATATATGAGAAATGAGAGCTCCAAACTTCCTTTTATAGCTTTTTCGTTGTTTTTTCTCAAAAAAATCTTTTGCGCTTTTTTGTTGTTTTTTTTGAATAAACACTTTTTTCCTTTTTTTTCCAAAAAACTTTTTTTTTGTCCAAAAAACATTTTTTTTGATTTTTCGAATTAAATAATTCATTATATGCAAAAGATCTTTTATGCCTAGGCTTCCACTTTTGAGGGGAAAAAGTCACTTTAATAAAATATAACACTTAGCAAATATTTTAACAGTTAACATTATAAACTTAAAAGTGTATATTTTAAATACTCTGAGCATTGCCAAGGCTTAAAAAACCAATTTTGATTATGTCAAGATGTAACTGAAGCTGAGGGATGATGACAAGTGTTTTGGTGTTTTGATTCGCACCTCTGGAGTGCAGATTGGAAATGGACAGCTATGCACAGTTAGATTGCTCTTCAAATTAGGAGGGGAAGCTCCCTCTTTTGCTGATTATGCGTAAAAAGAAATAACTAAACTAATTGCCTATCTTTTTATCTTAGCTGAGAGCACAAGGTTATAAAACTCTTTGCGTCATAGTTGAGGTTTTCTATGGTTTCATAACTTCAACTACATCTAAGCCTAAATTAATGATGCTTCTGACTTCTCAAGTAAATTCAGAGCAAGAGAATTTAGAAGTAACAGGGAATGGTTGGTAAACACAAATCTTAGACAAACTCACTTCCGGAACACATCCGAAGACTCATTGTACTTTCAGATATAAGCTGAAATAAAGCTCATGAAAGCAAAACACAAACTTAATCAAACTTATCTCCAGAATGGATCTAAAGACTCGTTGTACTTTTAGATGAATGCTGAAATAAAGATCATGAAAGCGAAATAGAAATATTTTGAGACTTTGGATCAAAACAAGGTAGGCATAAGATTTATTTTCTCAAAGCTTTCCAACAACAATTACACGTTTGGGACAGCAAATTGTAGTAGGAAGACAAGCATACAATTTACGATCAAACCAAATTACATTGAACAAAGTGAACATATATTGAATAACAAAGAAGCAGGCACTAAGGCTCAGCGTTTTGTTATCACAAGCACAATTAAAAAATAATGAGCAAAGGCTGCTTTTATTTATACATAAACACAGGAGTAGGGAACCCTAAAATTTCCTTGTGTTAGCAATCAGTCTTGCCAATCTGCACGATTTATTCCTGTGTCTAAACAAAGATAACTAATAGTTAATTGGAATGACTAACATCAATTAACTGATCTAAAACTAAAGAAAGCCCAATTGTACAATAAATATCTCCAAAGATAGACATGCATGAAAAGAGGACAGCCAGTTAACTTGGAAAAGGTGTCAAGTTAATTGCTGATCTAAATTCTATCCTTGGAGAACGCCACATGCCTCAACTGACAGTTCACTCCTTGGCAACTTGGGCAATCATATCCTCCAGAAAGCTGTTAATTGCCTCATCATTTGGAGCATTGATACTCTTTTGAACAATGTGATGTCTCTACAACATCTCCTCGCCACCCGCAATTTGATTTTGAAATTCACTTCTCCTTTCAGTTGCTTCATCAAATTTCATTGACATCGCTACAACTTGACTCAATTTGTAGTCAATAGGTTCGCTGTTGAAACTACTATAGATGAGGTCTTGAAATTTCGTCTGTACTTCGCCGAGAATGTAATCACCATCTTCACGTTGATAATGGCAAGGGACTTGTGACACGAACGTTCTTACGAACTTGAAAGCACTTGCCACCTTCTGTCTACATTCAGTCATTTCTATAGAGATTGCTTCGTAAGCTTTTACTTTGAAGATTTGTTGTTCTCTCCAAGTGAAAAGCTTCTGCTTGTGTTCTTCTGTGGTGACTGAATCATACGCCATCCTCAAGTGAGAAATGATGATCTCGTCCCTAGGCTTCCTTTCCGCTATGCTCTTCTCTGACTCCTGAATTCTTGAGCGAAGATCGTGGGCATTGTACCTCAATTGGTACATATTTGCAAGTATGAATTGGCCCCTGGTGATGAACTCTTCTACTCAGTCTCTCAGGTGTTTCCCATAAATAACCAACTGACTCAGCTGATTTTGATCTATAGATGATTCTGGCATTTGTGGGAGCAAAGCGGTGACGTGTGAAGTATCGTGAAGCAAGTTGGAGATGTATTGTTGCAACTGTTGGTTTTCAGCCTTGAGGGCTGCCTTTTCTTCAACATCTTTGATCACTCTTTCCTTCAAGTTAACTGCTGCAACTGTAATGTCCCCTTCTCAGATGTGATTGTTTCTGTTGACCGTTGGCCTATTCCGGAGACCCGTAGGCTACACGGATGGTGAAATTAGGGTTTCCGGAAAGGATGATTGGTTTTGCAAATCTTGAAAGCTGATTTAAAGGCTCAAATTTCTAGGTGCCCTTGGTTGACTAGGGCACCCATGTGTTCTGGAAACATAATTTTCACTTTTTCTTCTTGACGAAAACACCTTAATTGGATCTTTGTTTCTGGATGTTCGAGAGCTTTGGTGAACTTGCTGACGAACTCATTGCGAAGCTTGATAAAATCTGAGGACTTGTTGAAGGTCATGAAAGCTAAAAACTGAAATTGATGCTTCAAAATTCTGGGCACCCTTGGCTTATAGGGGCACTTTTTTGCTCTAGACTTCATTAGTTTTGAGTTTCTTGGCTTTTAGCATTTCCCTCTTGATCTTTGTTTCCAGGCGTTTGATAGATCTCGTGAACTAGATGTTGGATTTATCGCGAAGCTTGAAGAATTCTAAAGAGGACCCCCAAACCTTCAAATCCTGACAACTGTATTTGAACCCTTGAATTCATGGGCGCCCTTGGCCTGCAGGGGTGCTTTTGTGCTCTAGTGTTAGCAATTTTTGAAGATTTTCACTCTTCTCGTGCTTCGCGTTCACCATGCCGTTGACCGCGTTCACCATGCTGTTGACTGCGTTGACCACGATTGCTATTGCTGACATGTTGATGGTATTCACTATTGCTCGTGCGTGACAAACAAAAATTGAAAATATTCTAAGGCATTGAAGCCTAGGCGCCTTCTTTGAGGTAAGGCGTCCATCTCCATACTTTATTTTATTTTTTTGCAATTTTCAACTTTTCAAATTCCCTCTTCGCCGTTCACCATTTTTCAAGCATCTTTCGCCTTAGATTGTTCTGTGCAGCGTTTGAAGCTTAGATTCTGACACCTGGTATCTGGCCATCCTCCATTGATGACCTCGCACGTCCTAACTTTTCTTCTAAAAAAGCGAAATAGACCCACCAGAGCAAAACTAACATTTTCATGATTCTGACTGGACTAGTGTGATTGCGACGAAAGATTAACCAATCAAAATCATTTTGAGCCATTTATGGAAAGATCCTATTTTTAGGGTTTTTCTAAAAATAGGGGCCTGAAAACCTAATTTGATTGTTCATAACTGAAATCCTATTTTTTTGTAAACCCTTATAATAACTATGTCATAATTTAATTGGTGTATCTAATTTGAAAAATTTCAAAACATTGCAAGCATCCTCTTGACAATAACCCCAAAACAACCCCATGATCCGTTTGTTCAGAAATTTCTAAAAATAGGAAATTGCTATTTTTAGACATTTTGACCTTTTTTGACTTTTGATGACAATTTTACAAGATTTTGACCATTTTTTACGAAAATGCCTTAATGAAGCAAATTTTTTATTTTGGGTACAGCAAAGTGCCAACTCAGAGACTTACTAAAAATAGACATAGTCTCCAAGAAGTTTGGAGAACACACTAGGAGGCCAAAAGCGCTTCTGGAAAACATCATTGCGATCCATAATGTCTACTGAATTCAACATCACAAATAAATGCCAAAAAAACCCGAACCAATGTACTCCAAGAACTTTGGAGTTCGCTTATCAACACCAATTAGCCTACAGGAACTCAAGAAATAGGCTAACGGTCATCGTGTTGACTAAGCTTGAGAAGGGGACATTACATTGAATGACCTTATCTATGTGTAGTACAACCTTTGGTTGGATGGAAAGAGGGTATATGGGTAGGATACACATGGCACACTTGACCTTGATGAAATTGATCCACATTTAGATTGGATTGTTGAGCTTGAGGATGTTGATGTTGATCCATTGTTAACTAATAACGTGTTTGCTGATTTGGAGATGTAGGTAATCGAATGGGAAGCAAATGTGGCAGCATATGAGGAGGTAGAACGCGAGGTTTGTGAGCCATCAAGTTGGGGTTCATCCCATACATAGCTTGATCCTATCACTTTGGATGAGACACCTGTTGAGGATATTGCATCCATACCATCCACTTCCGCAACACCCACACAATAGCAACAAACTTTTTTGAGTTTTTTTTGTATACGAAATTTATGATTTATAATTTTTATTGATATTGAAACTTGAAGTTCATATGTATTGAGAGGTTGAAGTCGCTTTTTGGTCCATGATATGTATTGAACTCTACTTTTAATTTATATATGATGGAAATCAGTAATATTTTATACAAATTTAGTGATATGTGTGCTTTTGAAGAATATTTTTAAAACTTAATGTATTTTCAAATGTTTGATGAATTTGTCGAGTTACTGCCAAGTCCCAAGTTTTTAAAATTTTTGTGCTTGTTGAGTAATTGTTGACTCCAAGTTTTCAACTATGGTATAAAGTGTGTTTCAAAGCTTGCAAGTCCCCATCATTTTTGTGCCTTAGCCAATTTGAGGGGTCTAAAGTAGAATATTGGATTTAAGGAACACCATTGTGTGGTACAAAGGGTGGTGTGGAGTTTGCAAGCCCTGATTTAATTTTTGCCTTAGCTGTTTTTGGGATTACAAGGTGGAATGGAAAATTTGGAGGCATAGTTTAATGAGCACACAATTATACTGAGGGGAGGGGGGTGGTGAATTAGTATAACACAATCTTTTAATTTTCAAAACTTAATCAACCACAACAATAATGTACATGCAAGATCTAGCAATTAAGAACATGGGAAGAACATACGATTTACATGGAAACCCTTGTGGGAGAAAACCATGACAAAATATTGCTTATATATTGATCTTCTTTGTAGGCACTGTTGTGACCTTTTTCACACATCGCCCCATTGCAAATGGGGACCCCCCTAATTTTGGCTTTGCTTTTGGGTCGTTTTGTCGTTGTCTCTCTTTTCTACTGTCTATCTTTCCAAGATGTGCCTGCTGTTGAACCTTAACGTGAAATTTCGGCTGAGTCTAAAAATTAGGGTTTCCATCTTTCCGGCCAATTTGAGGTCAAGTGAGGTAAATAAATTGAAAATAAGGACTAACACTATTGTCAATGTGCTTCTAGCAGGCTTTCACTAAAATTTCATCAGATTCTGACAACTTACTATTTTTAGTAAGTGTGTAATTCCGGGCATTCCGTCAGCACTTTTGAAGTTTCAATCGTCACACTGCATTCAGAACATGTCAAGTTACTCACAGGTTAAATTTGAACTAAAACGGACAACTTGCTATTTTTAGCAGTTCTGCCTTCGGAGGCAATTTTCAGGGCTTAGAGGCAGAGTTTTTCAACGCATGTCCGGAGATTCTTTGTGGGTTTTTCGAGACCTTCGCAGTGATATGACATGCAAAACGAGACGACGACTTTCAGCATTTGACCTTCGGAGGCCGATATCAGGGTTTGCATGCAGGCTTTTTCGGCGCATGTCAGCATATTCTTTTTGGGTTTTTCGAGACCTTCGCCATGGTGTAACATGCAAGTGAAACTGATCGCTTTTCAGAAACTTGCTATTTTTAGCCAGTGCTTGCATGTTGAAGATTTTTCTGGGTTTTTCTGGGTTTTTCGAGATTTTTTGGGCAGTATGACATGCAAAATCATCTGATGATCGGTTGGCCACTTTTTCAACCACTTTCTATTTTTAGCAGGTCAACACCAAATCTCAGCAGGAACAAGTCAAACATGTGATAAAGGATCCGTGGCGCAAATTTCAAGGCAAACAGAGTTGCAGAGAATGAGAAATCATATAATTGCTATTTTTAGCAGGTCGAGACAGAGAAATTAGGGTTTCCTAGAATCAAGGGCAGAACACGACAACCATGCAGAAGCAGCATCCAGCCACGATCACCACACTTCAGGCAATTGGCACATGAAATTTGAAGGCATTCCGAGCAGTTTCTATTTTTAGCAGGTTGCTAAAAATAGCAGGGGCATGCAGATATCAGGGCCCGACAGCTCACCCACATCTCGAGATCCGAACAAAGCAAAATCCAGCCTTTTGGAGCTTGAAATTAGCTTGAAGTGCAAAAAAATTGACAAACTTTCTAAAAATAGCAAATTAGGGTTGGCATGATCAAAACACCCTAAATTTGGCAAAGGGCAAGAAATCCACCAAGTTTGATAAATTTTTGGGTCCAGCATCAAAACTTGCTTTAAAAGGCCAAAGACAGATCAAAATTCTTGGAGTGTTTGAAAAATGAAAGAAGACCCCTCCATTTGCGCCCTCAAGCTGGCAAGAGTCTTGAAATTTTTCTAAGTCATGAAAATTGGAAGCTCCACTAGAAAAATGCGCCCTTGCAAGCCTGAAGGAGGTCAAAAATTTCTCAAAGTCTGCTAAATTGGAAGTAGAAGACCCCAGATGCGCCTTAGTTGAAGAGGGAGGCTGGAAATGTGCTAAGTGTTGACAACTTGATGCTCCATGGGTAAAATGCGCCCTTGAGGTTAAAGCTTGATGAAATATATTCTAAGTACGAAAATTGGAAGCTCCTATGGTAAAATGCGCCCTTGAGCTTCAAGCTGGCTAAAAATATTCTAAGTGCTCGAAATTTGAAGTCTAGCTAGTGATTTGCGCCCCACTTGAAGAATGACATAGCAAGAGTCCGCCAAGGAGTAGAAATTGAATGTTCACCCATGCAAATGCGCCTTGGTGCTGAAAGTGAAAAATTGTCTAAGTATCAAACTGAAAGTCCAACATACTAAATGCGCCCTTGAGGTTAAAGCTTGATGAAATAATTTCTAAGTGCTGCAAATTGAAACCTTACACCTCCAAATGCGCCCTCATGGAAATATCAACTGGAGAAATCTTCTAAGGCATGGAGATTAAAAGCTCAAGCTATGATTTGCGCCCAACTTTGGAAGGGATTTCAAAATATTCTAAGTGTCGAAAATTGGACGTAGGGGGTCCAAAATGAGCCTAGCCTTGAAGAGAAGATCTTGAAAGTTTCTAAATGTTTTAAATTTGAAGCATGACCTCTGATATGCGCCTGGACTTGCCTGCAGAACTTTGAAAAGTGCTAAGTGGTGGAAACTAGAAGTAGCCCCTCCTATATGCGCCTGGACTTGAAAAGGATAAGTTAGAATTTCTCTAAGTATGGAAAATGAAAGTAGCCATGCTCATTTGCGCCTAGGGTGAAGAAGGCACTTAAGAATTTTCTAAGTGTTTTAAATTTGAAGAAGGACCCTCCAAATGCGCCCTGGCTTGATGAGATGAGTTAAAGAAATGCTAAGAAACCCGAATTAGAAACACAAGGTCTAAAATGCGCCTTAAGGAGAAAGACACTTGAAAATTTTCTAAGTATTGTAAAATGGAAGTGTCAGGTATGAAATGCGCCCAGCTTGTGAGGGTGCAAGAAAGATTTTATAAGTCAAAAAAAAATAAAAATGGAATGTGACCCTTCAATATGCGCCCATGCTTATGATGGTGAGCTGGAAATCACCCAAGACATGTAAATTGGAAGCTTGACCAAACAAATGCGCGCAGCAAGGGGGTGACTTAGAAAATTTTCTAAGTGTGAAAAATTTGAAGTAGGGAGGTCCAAATGTGCCCTTGGGAAAGGATGAAAACAAGTTGGTGAATTTGATCAAGTGATGGAAAATGAGACTTCAAGGGGCTAAATACGCCTAAGTCAATGGGGGGGGAGTCCTTGAAATTTTCTAAGTTATGAAAACTAGAAGCTTGCCTAGCCATATGCGCCCTCAAGGTATTAGAAGTGGAGATTCCAAGACGTGATGCATGCAAAGTGAAAGATTCCAAGGCGTTGAGCTAGAAAATATGCTAAGTATGGAAAATTTGAACCTCAACCCCTTGACTGCGCCTTTGATTTGTGGAGAGATAAAAATATTCTAAGTATGTAAATTTTGAAGTGTGACCCTCAATTTGCACCTGGACTTGAAGGGATAAAGTTACCTAAAGCACGAATGAAGTTGCCAGTGGAAAAGTCAGTGAGTGCCGGCTTCACAGGGTTGAATATTTTCAAGTCAGAGCAAGGAAATGCGCCTGGAATTGAAGAAATGGATTAAATTTGATGAGAAATTATTTTTCTAAGGTTCAAAATTCAAAAAAATTAAATGAACCCGTTCGTTGTGCACCCATGAATTCTACACGTTCTGAAGAAAATTTTCTTCTGGGTATTTAAGATCTTCGATGAGGAGTTGATTTTAAAGTCTTCCACACTTTGCCGAGGCCTTCAGGGTGAATATTTTTTGGTGGGCACAGGATTGATGAGTTTTCTAAGGTAAAAGTTTGAGAAATTTTCTAAGGCAAGGAAAAACGTGTTAAAAATGCCTTGGCGGAGGAATTTGAAAATGATTGCCTAGATGATTTTTGATCAAGTTCCTGGTGAAAGCATCTCTTCTCGAGTCTGAGTTGGATGAAATATCAGAATGAAGTGCGCCGAGCAGAGTGCAGGATGGGTTGGAAAATTTGGCTAAGGCATGAGAGAATCATGAAGAAAGCAAAGTTGTGCTGGAAGAAAAACGATGAACGCTTGGAAGTTAAAACTTGAAAATCTTGGTAAGTAAGTTAAGATTGTATTATGAAGTGTTCTAATGCTCTTCTCCTTGCTTGTTTTGCAGGAGGAACGTCGAGGCTAGAGCACGATGACTTGAAGTGGTGAAGCACGATGATATTACAACCTTCGCAGGAAGATAAAGTTATGAGTTTCACATGAAGGAAGAATAGTTGCGAAAAATGGCTAATTGTTGAGACTTAGTGACAGAGAGGGAGCATTTTCAAAACTCAAGATGGAGAAAAGAGTGGAAGTTCGAGCAAGGACAAAGAACAACGTCAAGAAGAAGATCAAGAGCAACTGAACTCCAAATTCTATCGAATTTTATTATTTGAGGAAGCGATCTTAGAGACTCTTTTACCCTCCTCCAAGCGATCAACAGAATTAGCTAAACGTGAAGATCAAGAACAGTGTGAATGCGTTTCGAGACGGGAATCTTCTAGAGGATGGTGGCCATTAATGGCTCATTTATTACCCCACTCTCCATTGTGGCGGTTTTTAGGGCAAATCTTGTTTAGGGCTGAGGTGGCACGATCTGGGCCATCCAGTCGATTGTAATCTGAGCCGTCCGTTGGACTTGGCCAGCTATATAAAGGGGGAGTCCCCCTCATTTGGATTTTCAGTAGACATTCATTAGACGGTAGAATTAGCTTAGAGTTAGACAGTAGACATAGAATAGAGGGACAACTTAGAAGTAGATTGATAGTATAGTTGGAGGAGAAGGAAAGTTTTCCTTTGAAAACTTTTGTAAGAGATTGTCGTGTAAAACTTTCATAATAAAAGATCTTTTCATTGATGGTGAAATTTGTCTTTGTTATGGATAGCTAGCGTGGTTTCTTCATTCTACTTCAAGTGGTGATAATTTTCATTCCATGCAAGTAGATGTTAGGCGTGGAATGTGGTGTTTGATCTAAGCAACTTCGTCTATCCATACCACTAGTGTATTTGCTGATGGTGAATGCGCCTTGTGTGGTCAACTAGAAACGTTTGGGCCTAACTTCAATCACAGTTTGAATGATGGTATGCGTCGTTGTGATGGTATCTTCATGTTAAATGGTGGTTTGAACATCTTTAGTCATCTCCCCTGAAGATTGCACCGACTCCGTGGAAGCTGTCCGATGCGAGGCAAAGCGAAGTCCGGTTAGAAGTTTGCTGAAGTTGAGCCCCATATCTCACGCCTTAGAGTAGGTTAGAATCTTCTTAAACCTGCACCATTTCAATTCAGTACTTTCTGGTTAGAATAGGTAACCTGCGCTTCATAGACAAATCTTTCGAGCATTCGAATTCCTTTCTCCGCTGCCGAACAATTCCGTAAGTCCCCTTGAAATACCAGCAAATCACATCGAGCCAAACTGAGCCTATTCGCACTGAAAGAACCTTGGAGTTGAACACACGAACTTTCTTGCAATCTTAGCGTGCGGAATACTTTGATCAAGAGAGAATAGGGAAGCCGTTGGCAACTTTATTCTGCGTTGGTGCGGTCACGAAAAACACATCAACAGGCACCAACCCACTTGAGACACCAATCCCCACAACTGAGCACCGACTCAACAAGAGACACCAATCTCTTTTAATGAGAGACACCAACCTCCCGATCTCCTTAGTTAGGAGGCACTGACCTCCAAACAAACAAAATGATACATATTTGAAACTTCTCCTTGAATCAGCTCTAATTCATGCTCACAAATCTGCTCAAAATATCTTGATTTATAGCAGATATTTTGAACAGATTTGTATCAGTTTCTAGATCTGCTATAATGTCCTCTTAGATCTGCTATAACTCTTTCATATTCTTCACATAAATCTGCTCTTACCCTTCCTCACAAATCTGATCACAACTTCTTATTTTGGATGATGTAAGTCTTCTTTCACAAATCTGATTTTAAGGGATGCATTTCCTTCCTTCACAAATCAAAAAATAATACAATGTTCTCCTTTACAATTCTGAAAATAATACAATGCTTTCGTTGAAATCTTCACATATATTTCTGCCTTAATGTCTGCTGTAGTAATCTCAGATTTGCTCTTACCTGCAATAAACCTGCTCTGCTGTGATAATCTGATTGGTATATTTGTTTATTGCTTGCCTTACAAACAGTCATCTCCTCTTCCTTAAATACACTCCAATTTTCCTTTTCACAAGGGAGGCGATGCTTCACAATTGAGGTCGGCCTCATACTTAAACATAATTTTAATTTAATTTAACTTATCCTTCCCCAAGATGGTGCTTCAACCAAAGAGGTCAGCCTCTTTTATCACTAATTAAATTAAATTTAATTCCCTATGAGGAACCATTGCTCCAAAAGATGTGTCTTCTCCAATGAGGTGCTTCACTCAAGGGAGGTTGGCCTCCATAAATAAATATTGAATTTATTATTGTTTGCTTCATACAATTTAATTTCAGATCTTCAAGATTTAGTGCCAAGTTTAAATCTAAATTTTAAACTTAAACAATTGCCCTTAGAGGAGTCGGCCATCATTTGTCTTTATCATTGTTTTTACCCTACATCAATTTTCTTCAATGGAGACGTCACTATATCATGTCTTAAATCTACCAATGACATTACTTTGACATCAATGACAATAATCCATGCCCCTTTGATATTAATGTCAATATTTACAGCATAGTTGCAGGGAGAAAATGTGATCTTGATTTGGTGATCCCTATTAAGGATCCATAATTGGTTGATTTGGCACATGTTAAGTGAGATGGTGGAGTTGAAGAGCTCTTGTGCACAATGCAAATTTAGATGTGACTTGTACATCCCAATCACATTTTGGTCTTAGTTGCTCTTGAGCATGGAGCAAAGGTGAGGAAGTCAAGTGAACAAATGCATTGTGCAAAGGTGCTTCTTAACCATGGTTCTCTCATTGGGTCATGTACTTACTAAATTTAATGTGGTTGAGGCACAGCACCATTGCATGGTGCAAGGTGTACTTTGAAGTCTGTTTCATCCAATCAACTTTGTCCTTTAGCTGATTTGAGCCACCTAAATAGGAAAAACAAATATTCGTTCACCATGCACAAGTGCAAATGTGCTTGTGGAGTTGCTTTTCACTAATTTCTCATGTTTATCCAATATAAGTGCTTTGATGTGGAAGATATGAAGGATTGAATGCTAGATGTAGGAGCAAATGGTGCATTGAGTTATGTTTTTCTTGATCACTTTTGAAACATACACAATTTTTAGGATGGAATGGCATAGGGGGAAGACATAGATTGACATATGAATACACAAGGGGAGGGAAAGGGTGTAAGATAGCACCCTTGTTCGTTTTTTTTTGAAAAATGAAATGCTTGCTGGTCTATTGTTTTTGTGAAAGTGTTTGTGATTGTTTTTTCAATGCATTTGCAGAAGTATAAAGCATATAGAGAAGTTGCAATGTAAAGTAAACACTAGAAACTAAAACCATTCACTGGAGATTGAAACAAGCATCATATTTTTTCATTTTCTGTTCAATATCAGAATAACACAATATTTATATCAGACCTGGTTAAGTTGTTACAGCAGCAATAAAGGTCTTTGATAGTTGCAAACAACACCACCAGCAAATGATAAGCAAGTCCCTTGATTTCCCAACGTCCCAGCCTCTTTTCTAAGCTCCAATAATCCAGCGTCCCAAGTCTTCCTCAAGCTGGTCACAAAGGGAGTTTAATGGCAGCAAGATGGCGTCCCCTTGAGAGAGGTCACCCCCTCTATAAAATCAAAGACAGCTTCAAAAATCACAAATTAATACTCTTTGGAATCGCCTTGGAAAGGGCCATAGGATGAATTTATACCCAGAATGATTTAACCTTCCATCTCAAAGCAATGAGGAAAAAAACCAGGTTCAGGCCCTAAAATTGAAACACCCAAAAACTGCAAATAAACTCTCCAAAACTTCTAAATACCACACCCAAACTGAAGTAAATCGAAAGCACACCAAAACTGTCAGAAATATTGGAAATCTTCATGTTTTTTTTCACCAAAATCGATTCTTTGAAGCTCCTGTAATCTCAACTGTGAACCAACACCAATATCTGATTAGGGTGGATATTTCACCACCGAAACCAGCCAAACGATGGAGGGTTTTTCGTCCTCACAACGCAGCCCAGGCAACTAGAGAAAATCTGGCAGCATATCAGTAAGTTGTCAAGTCTGAATAATGAAAATGAGAGCCAAACTCATATTATAAACAACTAGGGCGAATGGACTTCAAAAGTGTCTTAATTTCTTACTAGAAATGGACGCCCTTCTTCTCCTTTAATTTTTTTAACATTTTAAAATGTTATCTCCCTTTCTCATGGCGTCCAAGCTCAAGGAGGAGATTTAATATTTAATAAACTTTTAAAAACAACTTAAAGTTGTTCACTAGGCGCCTTGGTGCACTTTATAACCACCTCCCCCTCAATATAAAATTATAACATTACTTTATAAACCACCTGAGTGGTCAAATAAAACAAATATTAAACTACAACCTTAGGCTCTCCGACTAAAAACTGGATAATAATGTTGCTGCGAAGCACAGGCCTGGAACCAACTCCCCCAAAGGTGGCTTACTATAAATAGCACTGCTATAAATAGTAAGTGTATGCCAAACACTCCAAACTGCACGAAACTGAGGACCAATGAGGAAACTGTGACCAACTGAAGATAGCAATGTCAAGACCGGCCACTGCTATAAATAGAAAACCCTCAGGAAACCCCCAAACTGAACTTGCTAAAGATAGCACTTACTATAAATAGCATATTGCTAAAAATAATAAGTGACTCCAAATGCGTTTTGAGCACAAACCGGGCAGCCGTCACAACTTACTAAAAGTAGTATGTCCGGAAAAGATTGTCAGATGTAGATGCATGTCATGCCATTGCGAAGCTCTTTGAAAACCCAAAAAGAATCCAAAAACCAAACCTGCATGCAAACCCCTGAATCCACAACAAAAACCTCCAAACAGCTGGAAACCCTAATTTTGCCTCTGACTTGCCTACGGGTTACTAGAATTAAGTCAATAGTCATTGGGAAGTGTAGCACTAAAAAAGGGGACATTACAAAGGGGGAAGATATAGATTGAAATATGAACATTTCAATGTCATGTCTCCTTATTAAAAATGAAGGATTTGAAGACCCGTAGCCTATTTCTAGTTTTCGTAGGCTAAGGGAAATTATAAGAGAAATATTTTATATTTTGGTGCGGCTGTCTAAATGAGACATTATTAGGGCTATGTAGTATTTAAGAAAAAGAAGGTATTTTTAGACATTTAGAAGGAAAAAAGTACAAATTAAAACTAGTTGGGGCTTGAAAGTGATGCCTATATATGTGAGGCTAGTGGTCAAGGAAAGGCATCCATTATGTCATTATTGCGAACTGAATTTTAGATTTGAACTCTCAAGGACAAAACCCCTTGATTGCAAGCTCTAAAGGACAAAACCCCTTTTGATAATCTATTTGATTTGAAGACGAAAATCCTCAAGTCTAATGGAGCGAATTACACCAGCTAGATGATGAGCACACAGTTGTACCGAGAGGGTGGGAGGGGATGAATTAGTATAACAACCATCTTTTACATTTCAAAACTGAATTACCACAACAAGAACACACATGCAAGATCTAGCAATTAAGAACACATGATCCCTTGTGAGAGAAAACCATGGCAAAATATTGCTTATATATATAGATCTTCTTTGTAGGCACCAACCTACTTTTTTGCAAATCTTCTTTTGTAGGGACCAGCCGACTGGAGACACCAATCCCCACAACTGAGCACCAACTCAGCAAGAGACACCAATCCCTTCTTTGACAGGCACCAACCTCCAAATTCTTCAAAGGATGATGTTGTCTTTACAAAAATATGATTATAGATGCACTTTCTTTCACACCTCTCAATGGTCTAATCACACAATTGCTCTCCTTCATGACTTGGTTTGTAGATGATGTAATTGCTTTCCTTCACAAGTCTTTTTTGATGATGATGCAACAACTCTCCTTCAGAAATTTTCTCTCAAATAATGCTATACTTTCTTTTAGAATTCTGCCTTAAGGTCTGCTCTAATTTTACTTACAAATCTGATCACAACTTCTTCACATATATTTCTGCCTTAATGTCTGCTGTAGCAACCTCAGATCTGCTCATAAAAACTTTATATATGTGATAAAACTCCTCCATAAGTCTGATCATAAACTCTTTATAAAATCTGTTCATGTTCTTCAAATAAACTTGCACACAAATCTCAAGTAGATCTGCATATATTCTTCATACTTTCTACCCTTTTGTTCTGCTTTAAATCTGCTCAATATTCAAATAATATTCAATGCTTACTCTTTTTGAACCTTCCACTTTGTCTTTAAATACCTTCTTCATGCCTCTTCACAAGAGAGGTGATTCTTTACAAAGGTCAGCCTCACATAAAACAATTTTAATTTAATTAGTTTTAATTTGCTTTCTCCAAGATGGCGCTTACCAAGGCATGGGTAAGCCCATGTATAATAAATATTTTATTTATTTTAATTTGAAATTCTTCAATGAGGCGCTTCACACAATTTAATTTCAGATCTTCAAAATCTTAGCACCAAGTTTAAATCTAACAATCGCCCTTAGAGGAGTCGGCCTTGATCTTTTGTCTTTATCATTGTTTTTATCCTTCATCAATTTTCTTCAATGGAGACATCACTATAACATGTCTTCAATCTGCGAATGACATCAATGACAAACTATCGATGCTCCTTTGACATCAATGATAATATTTTCAATTCTTTATTCTTGCATTCTTCGGCATCAATGACAAAACTATCCATGCCCCTTTGACATCAATGACAATATTTCCAACACTAGATGCAATTTTATTTGTAAATCAAATGGAAAAACTGGTGAGGGTTTGAAGTCTTGTGTTGTTGTGCCAATTTGAAACCCTGTCATATTTGAGTGACCAGCCTTTGTGAGTGATCTATTATATTGTTGCGACGCCAGCTGTGACACCCTTAATCTACCTGTATGGTCAGTATAAATACTGTTTGCTTTCAAAATTGTTATTGAATATTTTGTGGCATCCTTTCTGCATATGATTACAACTAATATTATGCTGTTGGAAGAGTGGTGATCTGAAACAATAGATTAGACTGCATTTTATATGATGCGGCTGCTTCTAGATGTGGCGATTTAATTACTAATTAGATTACATTTTATATATGTGTGGTGGCTGTTTGTTGTTGTGGCGATTTGAGTTATCACTGCTGTCACGGGTTAGGGGAACATCATTTAGCTGTCTGCTGCCATTGGTTTAAAACCTGACATAAATTCTGACTTTTATATGTTGCTGTCCTATTAAATTTCTGCCGTATTCTGCATTCGTATAATATCTAGGGTCTGGTTTAGTAGTAGATTATTTCTTATCTCATTCCAATATTCAGTGATAGTCATCATTAGTTCTGTAATTGTATATTGCTATGTGGGGTTTCATAAGTATTTAGTTCCAAGTTCTTATACATAAATAATACAAAAATTCATCCAGGGTTTACTTGGAGCATTTACTTTCAGCATTTGTTTTGCCATTTCAATAATCAGAAAATACGAAAAAAAAATATATACTTCAAAAAATCCTAAAGGGACATTACATTCAACAGGTTCACCTATATTTCGGTCTAAGACAACCACAAATTTTGGGGATAAGACACTAGTATCAACACTTCCAAATTTTGAGTTAATTAACCATGATTGGTTTAAAAAGTTTGTCAAATTTTGCAATTGCTCCATGTCATTTGTGTGATGTCTGTATTTTGTGTGTATATTTTGTGAAGGACCCTTCCCTGCACAATTTGAGCTCATATCATACTCAAATAATGATGTGTTATTGCAATTTAGGACTATTTAAGCCTAGTCCATTTCATCATGTGCACTATGTATTGCAATACATAGAAGTGTGAGGTGAAAAATGAGAAAAACTCTGGCTAGAAGTGAAACAATTCCTCACCTGTCAAATATTATAATACTGAAAGTTCCACTTTATTTGTGTGTCTACTGTTCAAGTTGTATTAACTTCTTACCGATGCACATTCCATAGACATCTTTATTAGCATCTTGGTATTATTTTTTTAGTTTATAAGTTAATTCTTGGTTGAGTCTATAATTAAGTGCAAGAAAGAGATTCAGTTTGTATTTTTTGCAAAATTATTTTCTGTAAATTTATCTAAAAGGGAAAACATTTTCTGCAGTAGATATGGATCATTTTAGGCACCTATATGTGCTCTGTCTTTGCTTGTATTTCAAAGAATATCTATGATTAGGTGTTCATGACATATCTTGATACCATATCAATAACTTGTATAGTTCGGAGGTCCTGCAGGTGGCTGCATATGCTGATGGTCATGCGAAGGTCTATGAGTTACTTGATCCTTTAGAGCTTAAACGATGGCAGCTTCAGGTAAATTAATGTTTTTCTAGTATAATGCATGGTACACTTCTACGATTACTATATGAATGCTTTTGTATTTTTTTTTTATGTTTTGAAGTCATTGTTTAGGATATTGCAATCAATATTCCTATAGATTTGTTCGCATGCATATGCTATTCATATTAGTTTGACAAGGATTGGAAAGAAGCTTGCTAATGACAAGGATTGGAAAGAAGCTTGCTAATGCAATTGGTGATATGAATTATTTCTATTTAATACAGTTCTTATAGCTGGCTTACAACCAAACCTATAGCAGTAGTTC
>VDFB02362217.1:0-5000 GCA_007258455.2 Sequoia sempervirens
GTTGAAATATTTTCATAGTTTAGTGAAAAATATCGTACCTCATGAAGTAAATTTTCCATCTTTCCACCTTCACCTTTATTCTATAATTTCTCATTTTATTACTCCCGTGATTTCATTTCTTTTGGATTTTACCCATATTGTACGGATAGAATTCTTTTGAATATTTATTTCCTCCTTCAAGCTATTGGCATGACAAGCTCTCATTGATAAGACTTTAATCCGACTTTGATTCTCTTGCCGATAAATTTCTTCATTGCTTATTTATTCTCCAAATATTTTACAAAGTTTAAACTTTATAAAACACTGAAATATTTAGGGTTTTGAAAGCATCCATATTCATTTTAAAACATACCCAATGTTTTAAAATATGTCATTTGAACTTCAGAACTTAAGAAATAATTTTTCAATTTTGGCTGGAAAGCAAATAAATTAATTTCACCGCAGGCACACAGAGCATCCTGGAGCCACGAAAATTTTCAAGGGATTGTGATCAATTATTTTGGAAGTGGGTTTTTGATGAATTTTGAACAGCTTGCCAAATCAAAGTACTCCCTTTGTAAACTGACCCTGTTGGAGCATGTAGTGAGAAAAATGAAATTTTAAATTAATGTACCAAATGACCTCATAATTCAATGAATTTGAAATTCTACATATTTGAGGCCAAAACACCAACTGCGTCATCCTTAGAATTTCAAAATTTGCAAATTTTTCGGAGTGCCAAATCTAGCCCGGGAGCAATTGTGAAACAATTAAAAAGCATATCAGAACTCCTCTGATGACCATGAAAATGAACATACATGTTGAGTTGTGATAGGAGAGTATTCTAATAAAATGGTTTGGCATGAAGTTGTCGGAAATGCAAACTATAAATTCCCAAAGTTGCTTACTTAACATTTTCTGAAAATTACCACTGTCAAGCTCAATTGAAACCTTCCATTTGCCCCTTTTGAAAAAATATCAAATATGATATTGAGAAACTATAACTTTGGATATTAGCTCATTTAGGCATGGTGAACATGTGTGCAAGAGGGTTTTTCACCAACCATCTTCGTTCATGAAATATCAAACACCAAAGTTGACCATGTTGTAGCTGTTCTAGAAATACAGTTTCCAAACTGTGTAAAATTCATTTGGTTTTGATTTTGAAAAAATACCAAATGATGTCCAAACGCCTTGAAAATTGGCAGAGGTAGAATTTGGTGTAGAGAATTGAAGGCACCAATCTTTTTGTGATTATCATCATCTATTTGCTTAATATTCACCCTCAAAGTTGACCATTTTAACAGATTTCATTGTGCTGACAGCAGATTTTCTCAAAAACCCTGCAACTTGGCCTTCTGAAACTTTGTCAAAACTAATCGTATGAAGCTGAAAACTGGCGTGCATACTCCCATATGTTAGACAAACATGTCTGCAAAATGGTTTGGCATAAAAACAAACAAATCCAAAGTTATGATTTTTCAAAATGAGCTACATAAGCAGATTTTTCAACTTTACTTTTGAGTATTAAAATCAATATTTTTGAATATGAAGACCTAAAATTCGCATGAAATTTTAGGCTCCAACACACATGCACACCAACATTTATAGTCATTACTAATGAGGTTTTCACTCTTCAAAGAGTAACAAAGCAATCCTTTTTTCACAATCTTTAAACCAAGGATGAAAAATTTTATTGTCTTGTATGTTTGTATGGTAACTAGACTATCGATAACATTCTTCACTAGACTACCCTTACATCTTTGTTGATAACTATCTTATAGCTATCTCACTGCTTATTCCATTGCTTGATAATTTCTTAATTCTCTGGCACTCATTCATACATTGGCATACATACAATCTTCCCTCATGCATATTAAATTGTCATACTCTTGTTCTTGGTTGTACCTTATTCACCTTCAATTTGCACATAGTTTTCATGATTCTTGTCATCCCTTGGACTATCATTATGTTCTTATTATGATTATCAATTTTGCTAAGAAACACATAAGAACATCATTATTGACTCTATGAACTTAATTATTCCTCATTTTAACCTCCATTCTATGACCTCTAACCTTAGGTTAAATGGAGCTCTTTGTTGTCATGTCAAGGTGTCCTCTAGGGATTATATAGTCTTGTACTTTTAAAAACTATGGATGAAAGGACTATCACTTTGTACTTTTTCATAGACTATCTTTTGTACTACTCTCATGCACAAGCGTATGTAATATCATCATACCCTCTTTTGAAGACTTTTCAAAGTCATATGACAATCTTTCACACTATCACTATGACATCTCATAACGACTACCCTGCCCCACTGAATTATGCATAATCTTATTATCCTAACTATCACCTATTGATATGTGAGTTTATCATACTTTCATAGACTATATTTTAATATGGCACTGCGCCCTTTTGAATTTTCCTTGAAATATGTTGTCAATCTTTCACTAATCTTACATGTCTATCAATTATCTCCAAAATTGTCCTTTGAATGATTGTTCTTTACATTCAATAGCCAATTTCCTCAACTTTGGCAATCATTTTATCTATAATAAAACTATGAATTATGCCTATAACCCTTTTATATTGACAATAGGTCATATAGGCACCAAATCTATCCTTTGTCTACTTAACAACACTATCTAGGGCTTGTAAAGCTTTGGCAAGGAACATCAACAATTTTCCAATCATATGATGGTATTTTAAGTGCCTTTAAAAAATCCTTTTGTCTTCATGACCACCATTGCGATTTTCCACTATGTATTTCTCTTTGTACTTTATTTCTTGGACTAAACTTTTTCCATTCTTTTACAAATTTAGGGCCATAAATTTCTCATCTTGTGTCTCACTGTCATATGTTTGGAACTTTTCTTGGGATCTATAAGAATACACTTCAATGGAATATAATGATAATACCTATGATATGCTTTAAACAATAATTTGTACAAGTTTAGGCTTCATGTAATGTTTTAATCTTAGCACCAAAGCTAAAACTTTATTATGGGTAGGTAAATAATGAGATTGATCACCTTCTACCAATGTCAACAACATGGATGGTATGTAATAATCCATTCCAAATTATTACTTAATTAATATTATTGTAAATGACACATGAATATACTCCAAATTAAAAAGACATAACTATTGGCTAAAGTCAATCATAGCTACAGATGTCCATTTAAAATGTCAAAGATTTGTATATTCACTACAAAATTCAAATTACAATATCAAGTTTGACTCGACTCCTAAGGCCACAAAGTCATTACATTGTACACATTATATCAAATACATGAATGTATTACATCAAGATACATCTTAGAATAAAATAGTCTTGTGAACAACTAAGGTTCTCCTTGATGCTCACCTCTACTGGTGGACGAGAACATGGTTGAAGCGCTTTATCGCCCAACCACGAAGCTTACGCTTCCTTGGTATTATTTTGACTTGAAGAATGCCTGACCCTGCATGGAAATTTTAGCAAGAGAATAATTTAAAAGGTCGAATCTGGTGTGTGCCCATACATCAACATGCAATTTCTATCTACAAGTTAGAAAAGAAAGTGCAAGATCTATGCTAGGAATGGTAGAGAGTGAAATTGTAGAGTTCATTCATACATACATAATGAACTATATTGCTTGCCAAGCATAATAAGTGTGTTGCAACAACAACAAATAATAGGTTCTGGTAAATAAAACCTATACTCTCTTAACTCCATTTCAGAACCCATCTCGGAAGGTAACTTTCTACTATAACAACTATCTACCCTCTAGTAGCAACTACCCATAGGTGCTCTAGTCAACTAAGGTATCATTGTTTTGTTCAAGTATTCAAAATATTCTTTCACAAATGTCTTCAAAAGAAGAAACAAAATACAAATTTATACTCTAAACTGAAATCGGATTTATGGTTCACAGAGTAATTCAACAATCAATCATATCATTCTTATGACTATTCTCTACTTATCATCTTAAGCATTTTCCTTTTAGAAATGTACTAAAAACAAAAGAAGGTATGTCACAAGTATGTGTATGTACATAGACGAAGTCTATGTGCATAAATATATATGTGCCTACTAATGTTAAAGTTTGTGCATACATTATAAAATAATCATTAATTCAAATTGCAATTTTTAATAATGCTCTAATTAATGTTTCTTTGTCAAAATAAAGAAAATAGAACAAGTTTATGCTAACAGTTTCACACATAATGTTATAGCATTCTCTCCACTGTGTTTCTCTAACATTGTTGTTTACATAAGAACATTCATTGTTTGAACAAAATAAATATTTTTTCCTACTAAACAGTTATGAAACCAAGTGTTCGCATATGAACATTCACTATTTAAGCAAATAAATATTGTTTCCTACTAAACAGTTTTGAAGCTAGCTATTTACATATGTACATTCATTGTTTGAATAGAAGAAATGTTGTTTCTTACTAAACAATTATAAAGCTAGTTGTTTACATATGTACATTCATTGTTTGAATAGAAGAAACGTTGTTTCCTACTAAACAATTATAAAGCAAGTTGCTTACATATGTACATTCAATGTTTGAATAGAAGAAATGATGTTTCCTACTAAATAGTTATAAAGCAAGTTGTTCACATATGTATATTCATTGTTTAAACAAAACATGTATCGTTTCCTACTAAAAAGTTATAAAACATGTTGTTTTCAGCTATAAAGATAACTTTTTTAACAAAACAGAGTTATTTGCAAAAGAATATCCATTGTTTACATCAACACATTTATGTTTCAAACTAAACAGTTAAATTTAAAGTCAAATATTGTTGTTTACTCTGTTCGCAGATCTCAAGCTATTTACAGGAGGAATGATCACTTTACAAGCATTTGTCCACTGCTAAAAACTGAATGGTTCTTCCACAATGTATTGAAAATAATGAAGTCAAATTGCCCTGTTTGATACATAAGGACAAAATGCCTATTGTTCAGACAATACTCATGCCTTTAGGGCTGCAACAACAGACTATAGTTGCTCTGAGTCAACCA
>VDFB02362217.1:7500-13869 GCA_007258455.2 Sequoia sempervirens
TATAATAAATATACAATAAAATTGGGTTATGACATCCTTCCCTTCTTGGAAGAGACATCGTCCTAATGTCTAGTAATTCGAATAAAATAACATCATATCAAATTTTGAACATTCATGTCTATTTCAACATCTCATAAAAAATATATGTCTATTTCAACATCATATCAAAAATATATGTCTATTTCAACATCACATCTAGAATATATGTCTATTTCAACATCACATCTAGAATATATGTCTATTTCAACATCATATCAAAAATATATGTATATTTCAACATTTGAAGTTTAAAGCATATCATAGTATCTCAATCCAAAAATTTCAAAGAAAACTATTGAGTCTCTTTTTCAAGAAAGCAAATGTGGAAAGGAGCATTCTATTTGTTTCACATCCTCCTAAGTAGCATTATCCTCTGAGTACTGATCCCATTGGACCTTAAATTGAGCAATATCTTTGCTCTGCAACTTAATGTTGCATCTATCCAGGATTCTAATGGGCTCCACTAGCACCACTCTTGGATCCTATACTTGCAAGGATTACCAATCAAGTACATGAGTCACATCGGGATGATATGACTTTAGCAAGGAAACATGAAACACATTATGAAATCAAGCCAGAGCAGGTGGTAGAGCTAGTCTATAAGCAACTGGGTTAATCACTTCTAAGACTTCAAATGGTCCCACATATCTTGGGGCCAACTTGAAATACTTTCCAAAAGGAATAGAGCTTTTATGAGGTTTAACTCTCAAGAAAACTTTGACCCCTATTGCGAACTATCTAAGAGTTTGGTTGTTGTCAACATAACTCTTTTGCCAGTCTGCCGCCTCTTTCAATATGCTCTTAATGACCCTCATTTGTTCTTCCATTTCCTTAAGCATTTTAGGTCCTACTATGATCCTATCCTCCAATTTATCCCAACTAATGGAAGTACGACACTTCTGCCCATACAAGGTTTCAAATGGTGTCATGCCTAAGGATGCATGATAGGAGTTATTGTAAGAAAACTCTACCAAAGGAAAATATTCTTCCCACCTATATTTTTGGTCCATACAATACATTCAAAGGAGGTCTTCGACTACCTGATTCACCCTCTCTATCTGCCCGTTAGTTTGAGGATGATAAGCCGAGCTAAAATTCTTTTTAGTCCCCACTGTTGCATTCAAGGTTGTCCAAAACCTTGAGGTCATCTGTGTGTCCCTATAAAAAATGATAGTCTCTAGCACTCCATGTAAGCAGAAGATCTCCTGAAAAAATTTCCTAGCCAGGTTCAATGATCCATCCTTAAGGTTTCCCAGAATGAAGTGCACAACCTTAATCAACTTATCAATCATGACCAAGATGACATCATGCTTATTCTTGCTCAATGGCAACCCCTATACAAAATCCATACTGATCACCTACCATTTATACTTAGGTATGCCATGAGGATACAATAACCTGGCTGGGTGTGCATGCTCAGCCTCGACTCACTGGCACTCCAAGCATCCGGTTACGTACCCCACTACATCCTTCTTGAGTTTAGGCCAAAAATACAGAATCTTCAACTCTGCGATCATCTTGGATACACCGGGGTGTCCCAAATAAGGTGCATTGTGAACTTCTTCTAAAACCAACTTCCCTAGCTCTCTAGAATCAAGAATATACATTCTTCTCTAGTATCTCAAAATACCATCCAGTTCGATCTCATACCCTTTGAATCGATGATTCGAAGGATTTTTTGTTATGGCACTCTTCACTCTCTCATAGTGCTCATCTCCTGGCAGATTCTAGGTTACCTATTGTCTCAAGTTAGACCTTGTTAAGATCATGGTTGTCATATGTCTTCATCTACTAAGAGCAGCAACCACTCTATTCTCTTTCCCTTTTATATATATTCAATTCTAAATTCATAGTCGCTAAGGAATTCCAACCACCTTCTTTGTCGCACATTAAGGTTTGGTTGGGTAAATATGTATCTCAACCCCAAGTGGTCTATCTTGAGTTCAAACGAATTTCCCAAAAGGTAATGCCTCCACATCTATAAGGCATTAACTATGGCCACCAATTCCAAATCACGAGGCATGTAGTTCACTTCATGTTGCTTGAGCTTTCTTGATTCATATGCTACCACTTGTCCGTCTTGCATTAATACTACTCTCAATCCCTCTCCTGAAGCATCTGTGATTACTATGAATCTCCTATTAGGATGAGGGATAGTTAGCACTAGTGTTGTCGTGATCCTCTCCTTCAAGATTTGGAATGCCTACTCACATTTCTCGGTCCATTCAAACCGTGTTCCCTTCCTTTGGAGTGAGGTAATAAGAGATGCAATCTGGGAGAACCCTTGCACAAACTTCCTATAGTATCCTATGAGGCCAATAAAGCTACAAACTTCTAATACATTCTAAGGCACTGGCCATTCCACGATCACCTTGATCTTCTTGGGGTCTATAGAGACTCCTTCAGCTGAAATGATATGGCCCAAATAGTGCACTTTGTCCTGATAGAATGAACACTTGGACAACTTCCTAGAGAGTTTCCTTTCTCTCAATCATTGGAAAACTATCCTCAAATTTCTATCATGTTCTTCAATAGTCTTTGAGTAGACTAGAATGTCGTCAATAAAGATAAAAAAAAATTCATCCAAACAGTCTCTGAATACATTATTCATAAGGTTCATAAAGGTTGCTGGTGCATTAGTTAAACCGAAAGGTACCACTGTGAACTTGTAATGTCCATACCGAGTCCTATATGCAGTCTTCAAACTATCTTCTTCCTTAATCCTCAATTGATGGTACCTCGACCTGAGATTAATTTTGGAGAACACTGTTGCTCCCTTCATTTGATCAAACAGTTCATCAATCCTCGGGAGTGGATACCAGTTCTTAATGCTAACCTTGTTCAACATCTGATAATCTATACATAGACACAAAGTTCCATCCTTCTTTTTCACAAAAATAACCAACGCTCCCCAAGGAAACACATTGGGTCTTATAAGTCCTTTGTCCAACAATTCCATTAACTGGGCCTTCAACTCATAGAGTTCTATGGTGGTCATCCAATAAGGTGCCTTGGATTGAGGCTTAGCTCCTAGAACTAGGTTGATAGAAAAATCGAATTCTCACTTTGGAGGCAATTCTATTAGTTCTTTAGGGAATACGTCTTGGAACTCCTTGAGAATAAGATAGTCATCCAAATATGACTCCTTGCTATCAGGATTACTAACATGCACTGCATAAATTGCACACCCCTTTTGAAGAGCCTTCTTGAGTTGCATCGTAGAAATATGTCTAAGCTCTAAGGGTCTCTACATTACACAAGCCTCGATTGGGTTTCCATAATCATCCAAACAGTTGACCACCTTCTCCTCATAGTTCACTAAAGCATTATGCTCAGTTAACCAAGTTATTCCCAAAATTACATCGTATGAGCCTAAGGGTGCCACATACAAATTGACCTGAGTTTGAGAGGTTGGAAGCTCTAACTCACTACAAAAGAGACAAGTATCTACCCTCCACTCTGCTCAATTACCATACTGGACTTTTCATGAATTTTTCATCTATCCAGGTCTAATGGGTATCTTAGATATTATTCTAGGATCTATAAAACATGCAGTAACTTGAGTATTAATTAAGATAGAGACGAATTGGCCATAGAGCTTACCCATTAGTTGAATTGGCGAAGCCTGATATTCCACCTGTTTGTTATCCACTACAATGTGGATATGGTGAGTTTGCTTATAGCTTCCTTCCTTTTGTGGCTTCGACTGTTGAGGACAATTTGAGGCATAATGGTCACCTCCACAAGTATAACATCCATCACGAGGCCCTTTGCGACCTCTTGGCTTGTCCTCTCTAAATCCCTTTTGCTTATGGTCGTCCTTACCCTTACCCTTGTTTGATTTCTTGTTCTTTCCACCATTACCATCTTCAACCTTCTCTTGCGATTCACTTCCCCTCTCAAGATTATGGATTTGGCGGCTCTTGTCTCCCTTATAAAATTTCTTCTTCCCATAATGAGACTTAGAACTTGAATCGTTGCGAAGATTGGATAACTACTACAACTTATGTTCCTGTTTGGTGGCCTTTTGGAAGACTTCATTCATGGTTTGAGGTTCATGCATATCCACTTCAACTCCTATGTGGGGTTTGAGTCCCATTATAAATTTTTGGATACGGAACCATTTATCTCCTTGATATTGGGGTACATACTTCAACAGGTTGGTGAACTTTTCCCAATATTGAATCATAGTCATATTTCCCTGGGTTAAGTTCTGAAATTTTGTCACTTTCTTATCAAAGAAAAGTTGCGGTAACCATCTCTTCCTAAAAGCTTGGAGGAAGAGTCCCCAATTGATCTCAGCAGGTTGAAGATTTTGTTTTAACTTCTCATTATCCCACCAATTCATTGCTTCACCTGAGAGTTGATACGTAGCCCATGTCATATTAGTCTATTTAGAAAGGTTATGGAGCCTAAAATACTTTTCCATTTCTATAATCCAAGCCTCAGCTCCTATTTCGATAACCTTACCATCAAACTTGGGCGGTGCTACTCTTTTGAGGTCTTTCCCAAGTTCTTCACCAATTCGCCTTTGTGGACCTGCCCCTGGACCACCGTCTCCGTGATTGCCTTCTGCATTCCTATGATCCCAATCCTTGCATGCCACTCAAACTTCTTGCTCTATATGATCCATGTGAGACTCTTTCCAATTCAAAAGCTCTAGAATTTGCTCCATTCTCTTGTTTGGTTCATTATTGGAACCACTACCACCCTTGTCTTGTCTGGTGGTCACCATGTTGTCCCACACTTATCTTGCAACATAGTCATGTGTATCACATCTCAACACAAGGTTCTACAAATAAACGTTTCTTATGCTACATCACATAATTTTAATATGCATACATTTGTCAACATAGAAGACATACATATTCATGCATAATACACACATTTTAGAGTCTTTCTTTGGACACACCAAAGAAATTATCATTTGATTTATATTTATATTTAAGGTAACTCAACAGGCCCTTATTTACAATAGGCTTCTTGTTACATCATTTGATTTCTTGGTATTAGAAAGAGGACATTCCTTTGGATCATTATCCGAGTTTACGTCAACCTTAATAGAAGAGGATGGTTGAGCATGTAGACTCTCCTTTTCCTCTTTAGTCAACAAGGGTGCATTGGGTCCACACCCTAGAGGCTAGTCCTGGATTGCGGAAGGCTTTTTGATCTTAGGTGTTTTCCTCTCCTCAATCTTCAAGCCTCTCTCTAGCTTGAGTCGTGTAAGAGCCCAAGCTAGAGTTTTGTCATCGGGAATTTTTTATTGAACCTTTGCCTTAGCATATCCTTCCTTTATGTCACTCTTACGTGAGGTTCTAACGATTTTCCCTTTTCTTCATTCTGCCTTTGACCTTTCCATTCCTACATTCAATTCAGGTTTGGTCGATTGTCAAGACATCTAAATTTGGGTCAAGGGTCAACTACCCCTAGTCAACTATGGTAGACTCAAAGGCCTAAAGTTGAACCCTAAGCTCTTATACCAAATGTAATAACCCATTCCAAATTATTACTTAATTAATTATTGTATATGATGCATGAATATACTCCAAATTAAAAAGACATAACTAGTGGCTAAAGTCAAAACTACACATGTTCATTTAAAATGAGTCAAATATTCTTATATTTTACAATATCAAATTTGATTCGGCTCCTAAGGCCACAAAGTTATTACATTGTACACATTAGATCAAATACATGAATGTATTACATCAAGATACATCTTAGACTAAAATAGTCTTGTGAACAACTAAGGTTCTCCTTGACACTCGCCTCCACTAGTGGAAGAGAACATGGTTGAAGCGCTTTACTGCCCAACCACGAAGCTTACGCTTCCCTAGTATTCTTCGGACTTGAAGAATGCACGACCCTGCATGGAAAGTTTAGCAAGAGAATAATTTGCAAGGTGGAATTTGGTGCATGCCCGTACATCAACATGCAATTTATATCTACAAGTTAGAAAAGGAAGTGCAAGATCTATGCTAGGAATGACAGAGTGAAATCACATAGTTCATTCATACATACATAATGAACTATATTGCTTGGCCAAGCATAATAAATGTGTTGCAACAACAACAAACAATATGTTCTGGTAAAGCAAACCTATACTCTTTGAACTCCATTTCGGCACTCGTCCTAGAAGGTAACTTTCTACTATAACAACTATCTACCCTCTAGTAGCAACTACTCGTAGGTGCTCTAGTCAACTAAGGTATCACTATTTTGTTTATGTATTCAAAATATTCTTTCATAAATGTCTTCAAGAAACAAAATACAAATTTATACTCTAAGCAGAAATCAAATTTATGATGAACCCAGAGTAATTCAACAATC
>VDFB02362218.1:0-20023 GCA_007258455.2 Sequoia sempervirens
AAAGACTCTTTCTGATTCACAACATGATTCAAAGTCATTAAGAACTCCTCAAATAAACCCTTTCAAATGATTCCATGGTTTTTCAGAATGCATGACAACACCATCTGCACATTTTGTCCTTAATAGGTCTGTCCTCCAAACTATTAACAACAAAATAGCTAATAAAACCAAGGCTTCAAATTTATAAATTCTCCAAACCCTAAAAAGAAATGGTTCTAAATACATCTAAGAACCTTTTCAAAACATTAACACTCAAGAGGAATTCACATTCCATGAACAAAACTCATTAAAACCACTCTACACTCTGTCTTTTATAGATTTTGCACAATTTTTCAGAGCTAGGAATTTGTGATAACTGCCCCAAACCGCCTCTTTAGACTCTGCAACTTTAATATCTTTTAAAATACACTTAAATATCCTTAATCTCCAATTTATATTGAATTCCAATGGCTATAAAATGAGAAACACAATTTTCTTATACATTGTTTACCCTTATTCAGGGTTTTACTCGTTTTGGCAAAATTTGCAATATCTTTTACAAATATTAATAAATTTTAATGAAAATAGGTGAAATTGAAATAAGATTCATAGTAATAACATCTACCATGGAGGAGGAGAGGATTTTAACAACATTAATGGCCATACAATGGCCTAAAACACTGAAAAATACAGAAAATTACCAGAATAACAAAACTTTTCATTAATAATCTTCTACATTCATCAAATCCCAACCTTCCTCAAAAATTTTGAGTCTTCAAAGTGTCTTAAATAACCCAAACCAATGCCTAAAACTACCCCTCCAACTACCTTACCTTTCATCTTCCTCCGTTTTACATTTTTGCATTTTTGCAATATCGCTTTGACAACAATTTTAGCAATTTTTGCACTTTTACATTTATGCCCAAAATGACCCAGAAGTTACAATCTAGGACCCAATACATGCTTAATGTGGCATTTTTTTACCTTATTACAACATTATGAAATCAAACATAAATTAAAATTTGAAGTTTCCTCATGGAGGTTGTGTTATGCTTATTTATGTTAATCTAATTGAAAACACAACACTAAATGAAACCTTAATCTAAAGAAATTTAAATAAATTCAAACAAGATTTCTTCAGAGCCGTCCCATTTTCCTCTATCTATAGTGATTTATTTTGAAGCTGTTGCTCTCAGATTGTGTAAGCTAGGCTTCCTTCAAATGGCGACTTGTAGAACGAGTATGCAAATGAGAATGCTTTATTATTCTATATGCTGATGAGGATGAGATTGATGATACGGATATGGACAGGGGCTGTGATTATGCACAGGGGCTGTGAATAAGAGATATCATGATTCTATTGTTGTTGCTATGATTCTAATACTATCTATGCTATGAAAGTACTCTATGAATGCTATGGATGCTATGAGATTTGCCTATAGTTTACTTGCTTAAACTTCTATATGATTTGGAGTTCTCGGCAGTCATATTTATAGATTTTTGCAGGCTCCATCCCGGCTGGCAAGAATCTACGGCTGTGAGATTGTCTGGTAGGTTTGAATGGTGAAAGATGAAGAAGTTGAGAAGAAGATGGAAGAGGTTGAGAGGTTGGAGAGAAGGATGGATTCATGTCTTCAACCCACGGGAACAAGCCTGCACAGAAACAGAGAAAATTAAATTTTCTGTTTTGACCGTTTGCTTCCCGGGAGTTGAAGATAATCCTCAAATTAAATAAATAAGTAAATTTATTTAATTTTATTTATTGCATTTTGATTTTTGATTTTTATACTATGGAAGATTTAATTAAATATTTTGTAATATTTAATTATGATGTGACTTTAGAAGAATTTGAAATATTTAAAAGATTTAATTAAATATTTTTTTGGAAATATTTAATTATGAATAGATTTTTGAATCGAATTAGAGGAATTTTGAAATGATTTTAAGAATGAATATCTAAATTGGATTAGAGGAAATAATTAAATATTTTGGAATTTTTAATTGTAAATGATATTTAGAAGAAGAATAATATTTTAATCTTTATTTGAATAAGATATTCAAGCAAAGATTATTGATAATTAATATAAATAAATCGTAATGTTTATTTAATTAATTAAGAAATGAATACGAAAAGATGATTAAATAAACTTATTTATTTAATCGAAATGAAAGAATGAAGAAATATAAATAAATTATTTAAATTTATTTATACGTAGATAGAATTCAAAGATTTTAATTAAATATTAAAAATATTTAATTAATTACCAGACAATATGATGTGACCATTTTTAAGTGTATACAGAGGTCTATTCATGCTAGGGTGCACTTGCACCATTCTCCCGACCAAATAAAACTTTCCAAGTCCTCTTGGATCCTCAAAGACTCCTCCATGTAGTCTTCATGCCCTGCAACCTTCATCTCCACCTTTGGTTTAAGTTGGTAAATTCCAGCATGCTTCCATTTTTCCCTTTCTCTATGAATCTGTTCGTTCATGCTCTGAAGTGTTACAATCTCCATTTGTCCTCCTTCAAACTATTGCACTTTGATCTTCAAATGGTTTCTTTTCCAATGAATTAGTAAAGTAAATAAATGACATGTCAACCCTACCACAATACCTCCATCTCTCTTCAACTCTTTGCAAATATCCAAGATCAATTCATCTTTAATCATCTCTTCATCCAATCTTGACACCAACTCAATATCTCCTTCCTCTGAAATCAGATCCTTTATCTCTTATTTAACTTCTATTTCATGCTTGGGAATGGCCGCAACATCTTTTTCTTCATCCTTGAATTCTTCTTTAGCATCCTCAAATGCTTCTTCCTCTAGTTTCTTCATTTTCCTTATCCTTCTTTTTGCTATCTCCTTTATGGGCCATGTAACTGTTTTCTTCACCACTAAGTGCCAACTTGTCATCTTCTTAATCCATTGGTCCATCTTCCTCATGGACTCCTAGAACTCTTTTTCCAACATTCTCATTTCTTTCTTCAACTCATCTATCTCTTTGTCAAACTTCTCTTGTCTCTTTCTCTTCTTCCTTTCTTCCTCTGCCTTCAAATGCCTTCTCAATATCTCCATCTTTCAGATGATCTCTAAGCAAGTCTCTCCTTGCTTCACTTTATCTTATCTTTCTCTGCCTTCTCTTGGCAGCAACCAGGTTATCTTCTCAACCTACACACAACCACAACACAAAGACAAAACCACAGAACCACAAACCAACTCTCTAGCCCAGATCTTTTGCTAAGCTCTGTTATCTTCTCAACCTACACACAACCACAACACAAAGACAAAACCACAGAACCACAAACCAACTCTCTAGCCCAGATCTTTTGCTAAGCTCTGTTACCAAACTGATGTAAGCAAAGGAAGAAAAATCTCTCTCTCAATCTCAACTTAACAAAACTCTAACAAAACTTTCATGTCCTTACCATTAGGACTCCTTTTCCCTTCACAAACTCTTGATTGCAAAGCACTCAAACTGAGAACAAGGCCCAAAACCACATGTAGATTCCTCATAACACCTTAAAAAAATTCAAATAAAAGAGACCAAAACCAATTTACAACTCAAACATCTCAAATAAGGGAACTCCCAAAAATGAATTATTCTAACCGGCCTAAATAGGATTCCAGTGATCTTTTTTTTTTTACATACAACAGAAGACTGTTTCTGATTTGATGAGCCTAGTTTTTGGTCCAATTTTAGGTAGAATCTATAGTTTATTTCTTGGTAGATGTCATGGAATTTAATGTTAAATGTTGGTATTTGCATAATGTTTCTCTCAAACCATTAACATTGGACTTAATCCTATCTCTGGATGTTTTAATGACATTTGGCATAATATGTGAATTATCTATATTGATTTTGCATGTGGTTAATGAATGTTCCTTAAGGTGGTTATAGATGTGTAGTTATTATGTGTACTGACATTTCCATGCAAATTTAATATGCTAAGTTGAGGAAGACACCGCCAGCTGGGCATGCACAATAACGTACAACAAAGGAATCGCTCCAAGTCAAAGGAAGGCCGACGGTAGAAGATTCTTCGTGCAACTAAATGAAACCGCCTTGTTGTAGTGGAATTTAATGATCGAGCATGCATGGGTGTTACTGTTGTGCTAAATGTGTGTCTAACCTACATGTCTAACTGGATTCCATGCATGTGTAACTGCCATCACTCCATTTCCCTTGTTTTCCCTAAATGGTGTCCTCCCAGTCGTGGAGTTAACTGCCTTGCTTAGCTGATAGTATAAATAATAATCTCATGCTCCTTCCTCAAGGATAGCGAGAGGAAGAGGTTGCACGATTTGATATTGTACTCTAGTTTTAGTAATATATTACTCTTTTGTATGCATGATTTACAGTGAATAAAATATAGTTCTGAGTTCGAGCATCTAAGTTCTCTTTAGTTTTAGAGGATACTTATCCAAGGGGGCCCACTTGGTGAGTAATCCATTTTCTTAGTTTAGCATTAGTTTAGTATTATTTTATGTTTATTACTTAGTTAGAAATCTAGCATCGACTGTTCCTGTAGCCACTAGAAGTCCATTTTGTGTATGTTCCTGCAGCCAAAGCAGACAATGTAGTTTCTTATTTGTTGCTCAGATCTTTATTCCTATTATGCATTTCAACTTATCATAGTCATTGATTGATGCTCAACATTTTTTTCATTCCTTTTCAAGCAATTTTCTTCCAATATTGTGTGTTCCTTAGTTGTAGAATAGAAATGGCTACTTAAGAGTTCCTAGTGCACATACCGTGCTGGCCCATTTCAAGTTCACGTCCCTAGCTTGAAAATTTAAATGTACCTTGATGATGATTGAAATAGCTATTCAGGTCAGATGTCCAATCTCTGATCATGTCTATAAGGGTTGAGTTATCAAATCATTGTAGGAGGCCAACATTTTTTGGCACTGTTGCCAGGGATGGTGTCAAACTAGGGAGTCTTTTGGAGTAATTGGTAGTTTTTCTTGCTATAATGTTTTTAGAAGTTGTTTGTAGTATATCCTCATTTAGGAAGTAATGACCCCCTTATTCTTTACCAATTATTTGTGTGAGTTGACTGATAGTGAGTGATACCATATGCAAAGAGGAAGGAGAAGGGATGCTTATGGGAGATTCCTTCCTAACAATCCTAATCCATTCTAGCTAGTTGAATATCAGAATCTTCTAGAAGAAGAAGATCCACACATCTTTGATGATGCATATCCTAATCTGACTAGTTTTGAAGTCTCCTCTGAAGATCAAAATCAGCTTGAGAACCCCCTTTCTTTGGAACCACATCAAGAAGGCATGGGTGATGCAAATGGGAACAGACCTAACCAACCAGCTTTTCCTTTCCCCATTTCCCATCAAAATGAAGTTGACAACATCAAGAACATTCTTGCTTTAGCACTCCCCAAGTTTTATGGACTTTTCACATAATATCTTGATACCTTTTTATTTGAATTTGACATACTCTGTAGGAGTTACGATTATACTACTAATGCCCATAGGATTAAGCTATTTCCTACCACTTTGAAGGAAGTTGCATTAAGATGGTTCATGAGCCTAGGCAAAGATACTGTGGAAACTTGGGAAGACATGAAGAAAAAATTCCTTGAGAAATACAAGGAATATTGTAGGGAAAGTGAAATGAGAGGAGGTGATATTTTCAGGATGCATCAAAAGGAAGACAAGAGCCTAGAAGACTACATTGAAAGATTTATGTTTTTCCTACAAAAATCTCCACACCATACACTTAATGAAGACTCACAAAAGTTTCTTTTTCTGAGAGGAACTAATGATAGTTGCACTAATGCCTCAGATCTTATGGGAGGAGATATCACCCAAGTTCCCTAGGATGATATCAAGAAAATATGCCATAACTACTCTAGGGAAGCTTCAAAGAAAGGGAGAGCTTACCAACCTTCCATGGGTAAGTCAGCTACCAATAGAGTTTCAAGAATGGAGATCATTTGTTGGCAGACTTCAAGAAAGATATTATGAATAATCTAGCTACTAAGCTAGATACAATTCAGGCCAAGAAGAAGTAAGAGGAGGCAGAGACAATGTTGACAGAGTATTTCCCCCACTACAGACAGAAGAAGAGGGATTGTAGATGTAAGATGGTAGCTAACCTGGAAAGCAAGCAGATTCCACCCGAGTTTAAGCCAATCCAAATTGAAGAAGACCAAATCTACTACATTGCATAAATGAAGCCTTGGGCTCCAAGACAAGGTATGCCACTGGATCCACTATCCTATGTTGGGCCATATTTTAATTCCTATTCATTCGGTAACCAATGGTAGCCCTCATATCCATCTAGTTATGGAGGATATCCACCATGTCCTTGGAGTAACCCTCTGAATATGTGGTCCAATCATCAAAGTTCTCCACCCTAGTGACAATAACCTCAGGGGAATTTGCAGCAATTTCAAGGGCATTGGCAGCCACCTCTAGGAAATTGGCAGCAAACAAATCAATGGAGAGGAGGACAACAATGGCCTACTCAGGCAACCAGTTACATGCAGCCACCTTCTCAACCCTAGCAGCCTACTGCAATGCCTCCACCTGCTGATCCAAGCTCAAATGCACCTAAGCCTACTCAGCTACCAGCTCAACCAACACCCAACCCAAATAACAAACCACAACAACCTGTATAATTTGTTGATTCAAATCAATTCCCTGCATATGCTATGAGTGTAAGTGACATCCATTTGCATTTAGGAACTACTCTACCAACCCCTTCCAAGCCCATTATCAATAAGCTTCTTGTGGAAGAGGAAGAGGAACCTCTAAATGATCCCATTCAGCCAAGTGTACCTAAACTAGTCCAAGTCAAGGAGACTGAAGAAGAACCACCATTTCCTTGGAGATTGGAAGTTACCAAGAAGAAGGAAGAAAAGGAGGATAAAACTTTTGATATTTTGGATTAGCTGAAGCATATATTTGTCCAGATACCTCTATTTCAAGCCATAAAAGATGTTCCAATCTACGGAAAATCAATCAAGGAAGCATGCCTCAAGAAGCTAGGTAGGAAAAAGAAGGACCCAACTACAGTTCATGTGGTGGGACAACTAGTTGGCATCATGTTGGGAAAAGTGACTATTCCCAAGTATAATGACCCACGCAGTCTTGTGGTAGCAGTTATTATCAATGGGGTCCAAGTAAAGAATGCTCTAATTGATTTAGGGACAGCAATAAATGTAATGACCAAATACATCCTATAACAACTAAACATTGCAAGCATGAGATCTACTCCTACTATTCTATAGCTTGTTGATAACTCTACTGTTAAGACTGATGGTGTAGTGGAGGATCTTGTGGTAGTTTTAGACTCCTAGGAGTACCCAACAGACTTTATGATTCTTTCTCCTAAAGCTAAACTAGGTGGGTATCCCATCATTCTTGGAAGACCATGGTTGGAAACTACAGATGCATACATTGGATGTCGGTCAAGTGACATGACCATTTCAGATTTGAGGAGCACAAAAAAAATTGTTATTTATCTGCCTTCTCAACCATCTCATGATGAAGATAATCCCCTATGGCCACATGTTGGTGAAGAGGCCAAGGAAGTTAATTCTATGGCACAACTTATGATGCTAGGAAGAATCTCTTTCATGTAGCTCCAAGATGAGGATGAAGTATTGGCTAACATCATTCAGAACCATTGTGAAGTGGAGGAAGCATCATCTTCTCATTCTTCTACTCCAATCATGATACTTCTACCTGCTCTTCCTGAAGCCACTGTTCCTTCATAAGTTCTTCCTGCAGCAACAGGTATGTCATAAAAAATTTTGCCATATGAACTAAAGGTATCATGTGTTAATGAAGTAGCCATGATAGAGTTAACTACACAAGTACAAGTGTCAGAAGGAAAACATCTGAATGTTAATAGTAAATTAAACGAGGAACAACAATTGTTATTGGAAAACTTACTAAGAACTCATTGACATTCATTTGCGTGGGATTATCATGATATGAAGGGATTGGATCCTAAGCTTTGTACACACAGAATTTACATCAGAGATGATTGCACCCCAATAAGACAACTACAAAGAAGAATCAACCCTACACTGAGAGAAATTGTGAAAGGAGAACTATAGAAATTACTAGATGCAGGATTTATCTACCCCATTTCAGATAGTCAGTGGGTGTCTCCATTAGTTATTGTGCCCAAGAAAGGAGGGAAATGGTGAGTTTTTGTTGATTATAGGGAACTTAATACTGCCACCAAGAAGAACCACTTTCCTTTACTCTTCATTGATCAAGTTTTGGACACACTTACAGGAAAGCAATACTTCTCTTCTCTAGATGGATTTAGTGGCTACAACCATATCCAAATTGCACCTAAGGACCAGGAGAATACTATATTTACCTATCCATGGGGGACCTATGCCTATTATGTGCTCCCATTTGGCTTATGCAATGCACCTACAATTTTTCAGAGAGCATTCATTAGCATATTTTCATACATCTCTCATGATTGCATGGAAATTTATATGGATGAATTTACCACTTATGGTGTTGATTTTAATCAAGCATTGGAAAATCTCAGGAGAGTCCTACAGAGATGTGAAGATCAAAACTTGTCCTTAAACAATGAAAAGTGCTTCATGATGATGCAAGAAGGTGTAGTTCTTCACCACTACATCTCCCACAAGGGAATTCAAGTAGATCCTACAAAGATTGAGGTAATCACAAAGCTACCCAAACCTGCAAAACAAAAGGATGTTAGGAGTTTCTTGGGTCATGCAGGATATTATAGGCATTTCATCAAGGATTTCAACATGGTAGTAGCACCATTGTACACTCTTCTCACTAAAGATGTTGAATTTCAGTGGACTGAAGCTTGTGATAGGGCATTTTCCTACTTGAAGGCAACTTTGACTCATGCTCTTATACTCAAAGGACCAAATTGGGAACTTCCTTTCAACATCCATATTGATGTATTAGATTATTCTATAGGAGTAGTCCTAGGACAAAAATAAGGAGCTTTGGAAAATTCCACTTACTTTGTTAGCAAAAATTTACAAGGAGTTGAATTCAATTATACAATGACAGAAAAAGAAATGTTGGCAATAATCTATGCACTGAATAAATTTAGACATTACATAACACGCTACCAAATCTTTGTGCACACTGATCATGCAGCCATTAGATATCTCATGAATAAACCTTTGATCACAGGTAGAATGGAAAGAGGGTTATTGTTGATGCAAGAGTTTGATATAACCATTGTGGATAAACCAGGGAAAGCCAATGTTGTTGCAAATTTTCTTTCAAGGCCGATAGATGACTCTTTTCATAATGAGCATCTATTCTCTCTCAATATACAAACACCCTGGTATGCTAACATAGCCAATTACTTGGTCACAGGTAGAGTTCCTTCTCACTTCTCTCCAAAAGAGAAAAGAGCACTCATTGAAAAATATTTTCCTTTCTCTTGGATTGTTGGATGTTTGTTTTATACTAGGCCAGACCATGTCATGAGCAGATGCATGAGAGAAGATAAGACATATGAAATTTTGCATGCATGTCACAACGAACCATGTGGAGGAAACTTTGCAGCCAACAAGACAACAATGAAGATTTTGAACACAAGATATTATTGGCCAACACTCCACAAGGATGCAGGAAGGTATACCAAAAACTGTGATAGATGTGAAAGAATGGGCAGACCAACTAGATCTGATGAGATGCCACTTTTCCCTCAGGTAGTAATCACTCCCTTTGACTATTACCTGATTTTTAGCTTTCAGCTGAAATCAGGTTTAGTGTTTATTCTTTTTTTGTTGTTTGTTTAAACATTTAAAAAGATAAACCATAGTCTGCAAAGTTCAATATGCATGAAAAAGATTGTCAAATGAAACAGATTACATTTTCATTCCAATGTTGCAATTACAACAAATGAAAAAAGAGAATCATATGTGTACAAATGTAATCTTTTGTTGATAATCATGAAGTGTACATGTCCCTCACAAGCCAAGGGACTAACTTTACTTATTTAATGAAAATAAAGAAACAATCTATACATGAATAAGTAAACAAATAGAATGTGCATATAAGGATGGAGATCGGTCATTTCTTGAGAATGACTGGTTTTGAAGGTGTCATTTGCTCCTGCTATTGCCCCGAGTTTCTTGTGTCCTTCCCGGCTTCGTAGTGCTCCTAGCTCCTGCATTTGGAAAAAACAATGATATTAGAGCAATGCTCTAAGAAATGAAAGATCTCAAACCTTACATGAACACCTACCTATGCATGTATAAATTTATCCCTAAGTGCATTGAATAAGCATGCAAACCTTGGATGTCTTGGAAAATAATGAAGAGATCAAACACATCCAAAATATGGATTTATTTTCTAACTTGTTTGCTTCATGTGCAGATTTAGGACAAGTATTGTTACTGTTTTGATTCAATTAAATGCAACATGTGGGGTAAATGTGGCTCCCACAAGGGTAGAGCTCAACATGCTTGGAGAGAAATAGGAAATTGAGCAACTTGATCAAAGATATACCTCTTATTAATGCATTAAATCAATATGGAATCACACCAGTTGATCAACTTTTATTATCAGATCCAAAAGATGCATCAAGTCCAATTATGCATCTCTTAAATAATGAGGTAGCAATTTAGAGTATTGTCAGGTCTCTCTCACCTTAACCCTATTGGACAGCCACACATCACATGGGACAGTAAGCTTTTAGGTCACTGAATAGGTGACATGTGTCTACCCACTAGGATCAAAGTGAGGAGACAATGTTAATTGTGGCACATGATTGAAAAAGTAAACAACTGGTGAGGAAAGGGGCAACAAGCAGTGGTTGGGGAAATCATGAAGCAACACAAGGTGACCCCCTTTTTGAAGCCAAGGTCATGATACAAGTGAATAGGACAACACCTTTAATATTTTACAAGGGGTGGTCCTAAGGGAATGAACTGGACAACAACAATGAATACAGTCACGAATGCATGCTATAGGAAAACAAGGTCCAACAAGTATGGGGTTGTCATTATCTACTAGTGGATTGTGTTATGGTGCTCTCCCAAATTTGCAAAATATATAGAAAACAAAGGAATAAACTAGAGAATGCTCATCATTGGAGGCAAATGGAATTGCTAATGCTTATTAATAGGTGCATTTGTGAAAATAAGTGTAGTAAGTTAGGTCATTGTCATTAACAATGCATAGTTGACAATGTAAGGGTTCCTTTCAAAAGTTGTTTCAATGCATGCAAACCTAGGACAGTTGTCTGATAGCGAAGGTAGTAGGTTTGAGATGAAGGAAATAAGATAGTCCTATATGGTAGACATGCCCTCTAATGTTGCAAGGTGTGGAATCAAGAGTTTTTTCTCAAACTTACCACTAAACTACACATTGTGTACTTTAGCATCTAAGTCTTGAATGTTTGAGGTTCTTGATTATAAGGTCCAAGGAACATTGTATGAAAGGTGAAGTGATTAAGGGAAGAATTCTTAAATGTACACAAGTTCCTAAGAGGTATGTGATCTTTAGAGAAGAAGGCATGATAGTATAGAGTAGTTTTGGTATGACTGCCTACCCTGATGAATATAAAAAAGAAGACGCTATGTAGAGTTCAAAAGGACAAACACAATAACCAAAAAGTTTGCAAATAATTATTAGTACTTAAGGAACAATGATCAATTTAACAACATAGGGGATAGTCATGTGTGGAAATGAGAGTTTGGTCACAAACATTAGGAGGTAGCAATCATAGACAAAAGGGAGAACAATTACAGTCCTAAAATAATCATAAGTGCAAGTGCTATGATGCATAGGCAACCACATTCAATGAACATGGACATAGTCTTTTATATTCAAAATGTAACAGTCATAGTAATGAATGTATTAGCTATAAATAATGACAATTAGGATCATGGATGTCATGCACAAAGAACAAGAAATATATGGCCGAATGCATGAATATCTGTCATAACCATGGAAAGACAAGAGATATTACAAGTAAATATTAGCAAGAACAATGCTATGTGTGGTAAAGGAGTAGATCATGAAACACATCCATAAAGACCACTAAATTCATGACTTCAAACAAGAAGTTCACAACATGAACATGGCATCAAAGAAGTAGTGAGCCATAATCTCTAAAATATGGCAGTGCTATACGATGCCAAAATTACAAAAAAAGCACCATTGAAGTGCATGTCTTCAATGAGATACCCGGTAACTCCCAAGAAATCAAGGTAGTCCATAGGGGAAAATGTATTTTCATTTCATACTGTGTTGTGTATTCTATTGTTAATCTAATTAAAACAAAACACTATTAACAGAACTTTAAATTGAAGAAATTTGAAATAAACTTGGCTATAAAATAAAAATTCTTCAAGAACGTTCCGTCTTTCTCTATCTCCAGAGATTGGTTTGAAGCTTTCTGGCTCTCAGATTGTGTGATCTTCTCCAAATGACTACTGCAGAATGAGTATGCAAAGAAAAACTATTCTATATGCTGGTGAAGATGGACAGGGGCTGTAATTATGCGCAGGGGCTGTAGATTATGTACAGGGGGTGTAGATGAGATGAATCATGATTCTGTTGCTATGATTGCTATGCTATTGCTGTGATAATGCTATTGCTATGAATGCTAATATTATTTGTCTATAGTTTTTTTGCCTAAAAATCCTATATCTTTTGGAGCTCCCGGCAGCTGTATTTATAGATTTTTGCAGGCTTCATCCTTGCTGGCAAGAATCTATGGCTATGAATTGTCTGGTAGTTTTGAATGGTGAGAGATTGAGAGGTTGAGAAGAAAATGGGGGAGGTTGAGAGGTTGGAGAGAAGAATGGAAGCTTGTCTTCAACCCACGGGAACAAGCCTGCCTGAAACAGAGAAATTTAATTTTCTGTTTTGGCAGTTTGTTTCCCGGGAGTTGAAGATAAATCCCAAATTAAATAAATAAAATTTATTTAATTTAATTTATTGCTTTTTGATATTTGATTTTTGATTTTTGAAAACTATAGAAGAATTAATTAAATATTTTGTAATATTTAATCATGATGTGACTTTAGAAGATTTTTGAAATATTTAGAAGAATTTAATTAAATATTTTTGGAAATATTTAATTATGAATAGATTATTGAATTGGAGGAATTTTGAAATGATTTAAAAATGAATATTGGATTAGAGGAAATAATCAAATATTTTGGAATATTTAATTATAAATGATATTTAGAAGAATTTAATATTTTAATCTTTATTTGAATAAAATATTCAAACTAAGATTATAGGATAATTAATAAAAATAAATTATAACATTTATTTAATTAATTAAGAAATGAATATGAAAAGGTGATTAAATATCTAATCGAAATGAAATCATGAACAATATAAATAAATTATTTAAATTTATTTATATGTAGATAGAATCAAAAGATTTTAATTAAATATTAAAAATATTTAATTAATTACCAGACAATGTGATATGACCATTTTTAAGTGTATACATTTTGCCCCTCTTTGAAGTGATGTGTTTTACGCATTACTTCAAAGAATTTTGAAATTTTGCCCCAAATATTGATTTGAAACATTTAATAGATGTATGTGTATGCCCCCGCGAACGATGAATCGATATTTGAATTTTTGAATTTTGATGATTTTTAAGATATTGATTTGTCGTTCGAAACTTATGATATGAAGAAATTGCCCTGATAAGATATGAAATGAAAATTTGATAAAGAAATTGCCCCTAGGATGTGAAAATATGATAAAAATGCCCCAATTTTACCATTATATAGGTTAAAAATGTCATTTTCCATGTCATTTTCAATTTTAACCTAGTAAAATTTGCAAATATTGAGCTCTGAGTGGATAATCATGGCACTTCCAGTTCACCTGCACCGTTTCGAGCGTATCCGACGTCATCAGCGGCCAGCGCACTACGGACCTCCGGTATGTGTCTCGTAAATCCCTGTCTGTTGAAAATTTCATTTTGCGCACGTTTTTAATGTTTTAATTTAAAAACATTGAGTTTTAGCGCCCTTAAAGTTTATCGTAGCGCATGCAATAATTTTCGTAGCGCGTTTAATATTGTAGCGCCCTTAAGGCGTATCGTAGCGCATTTGAAATTTTCCATAGCGCATACAATGTCGTAGCGCCTGTGATAGATTTCATAGCGCATTTGATGATTTTCATAGCGCATATGATATCGTAGCGCAACTAAGATGTATTGCAGCGCTCTTAACAAATATTGTAGCGCAAAATATTCTATAGCGCTGTTGATAAAAATCATAGCGCCATTAATTGATTCTGTAGCGCAAAAAGTTACTTAGCGCTGATAAAGAATTTTGTAGCGCATAAAACTAGTTCTGTAGCGCATTTTGTTCCACATGATAAATTTGTTTCCCAAGTTGTTGGAGAACAAATAGTAGTTGATAAATTTGTTTTTAAAGGTGTTAAAAACAAATAGGATAGATAAGTTTTCTCCTAAAGTTGTTAGAAAGAAACTTGATGTTGATTATTTGCGTTCCATGATGATGAAAAACAAATAGTTTGATTGATTTGTTTGCTTCTAAGATTGTTAAAAACAAACATGATTTTGATATTATTTGTATAACAAATAATTTGATTGATTCATTTTGGATTGATATGTTAAGATGATTTGATATTGATGTTGTTTTGATGATGTATGTGAACAGGAGAGACTAGGTGTCCTGCAGATACGAGAGGCTTTCCCGAGCACATGGTCATTGATTCCACATTTATTACAGTCTGATAGAGATGTGATTGATGCTTGTGGTTTGACTGCATTACTTGATATGCCCGAGGTTCGCCTCAATAGGGCTCTATTGACAGCACTTGCAGAGCGGTGGCATAGTGACACCAACACCTTTCATTTACCGACCGGTGAGATTACAGTGACTCCCGAGGATGTATATCGCATCCTACGGATCCCAGTGATGGGAGAGATTGTTGTTTTGAGACGAGAGGCTGGAGGTACTCTTGCTTTGAGACGGATATTCAGAGATGATCAGATTGATGGGTACTTCATCCCATGGGGTGAGATTACAGATGCCTATCCACCACTACCGGCTGTACTTGCAGGATTCATTGGAGGTGTGTTGTGCCCCGACCATAGGTCGAAGGGGTTCGCGATCGGATGGGGTCGTGTCTTAGAGAGCATGGTGATGCAGGGCACACGATATGCATGGGGTACCTGTATGCTAGCCCACTTATATGACGAGCTACATCACATTGTATATGGTAGAGGCCGGAGTTTTGCTGTCGGATGTTCATTATTACAGATATGGGCATGGGAGCATTTTGCAGTGTTACGTCCATTGACTCGAGGAGAGCGACCAGCTGGTCGAGCATACAGATGGAGATATTCACATATTATTGCTCAGCCTAGACTGGGCAAACTAGTGTATTGGCAGCGGCTGTTAGATAGTTTGGACACAGTATGTTGGAGGCCATATTTGGATTGTGAGCCATGGCCAGAGGATGCGAGGGAGATGCCTTTTGTATGCACTTCCAAATTTTTGATTGGACGGACCACATGGATCTTGGAGAGATTTCTTGCTGGACGTGTATTGCGACAGTTTGGTCGGACTCAGGGTATGCCTGTTGGTTCAGCTATTTATGCACGGCGACAGGCAGAGCTTGCAGTGTGGGGCCCACGGATCTCTTATGATGCAGCTGTTGCAGAGTTCCTCAGTTTAGGTGCACAGATGTGGGACTACCAGGCGGATGTTCTGGATGCAGGGGCGACACATGAGTATGTTCAGTATGTTCTACAGCATCCTCCTCCACGCGTATGTTTGATCCTGATGAGGTTGCTCCTGTCATTGGACAGAGACGTCGACAGAGAGATCAGAGTCAGGTGATGACGATTCAGTGGACAGTGAGGACGAGGAGGGTAGTGGAGATGATGACTCAGATGGGATGATGGTGGTGATGGTAGGGGTGGCAGGAGAGACGGCAGGAGAGGTGGCAGGAGAGGTGGCAGAGGAGGTAGTGCAGGCAGAGGTGGACCACGGATGAGGCATACTGACCCATCTCCGTCAGTGGATCCGACAGTAGCGAGTCAGATATCCTCTTTGCAGAGCACAGTACAGAGCTTGCAGGCTCAGCTATCACAGGCATAGGCCTTGATTTCACAGTTGCAGGGTCAGGTGACTTCGATCACTGCCGAGAGAGATGCGGCTAGACAGCGGGGTGAGCAGGCCATTGCCTTAGCAGATAGCCTACAGAGAGTGGCAGGTAGCACTTTTCCAGGTGATATGATGAGAGAGGTTACGAGGGCTACTCGAGAGGCAGAGTTTTATCGCACCAGATATCATGATGCAGTCCCAGCTGAGCAGAGAGAGAGCTACACTCAGTCACGATCTACTCATGGTCGCTCTCGTACTACCAGCAGGGGTGTGACACAGCCATTACCTCCTAGAGGGCCACCGGGGTCAGGCGGAGCAGGTCCATCAGGGGCAGGTGATACAGGTCCTAGGCCAGCTCCATCACAGGATAGCTCTGCCTAGTGCATTATATATGATCTCTTTTATGATATTCTGTTGAGACATTTTGTATACACCGTGAGATGATCACATTTTTGATGATATTATATCATTTGTAGTTTGACATCCTTGTACATTTTGACATTCATTTTGAGATATATGAAATGCAGTGATGATTTTACATGATATATATATATGATGTGTACTATATGATGGCTTCATGATTTATGATATTTATATATATGATTTTATGAGATAAATGAATGTATGATGTTTATGATAGATGAATGAATGTAATAATTTATAAAATGATGTTTATGATAAATGAATGAATGTATGATGTTTATGATAGATGATGCAATAATTTATGAAATGATGTTTATGATAAATGAATGAATGTATGATGTTTATGATAAATGAATGAATGTATGATGTTTATGATAAATGAATGAATGTATGATGTTTTGTGAACGTCAAAATATACTCAGTCATATTTGAGGAGATATAAATCTTTGATTTTTTTGCCAGCTTTTAGGAATCTATGAATGCAAGATGCAAATTCTAACATGAATGCAATCTATACTAACCATGCGGGACATTCATACAATATTGCCATTTGGAAAGCTTATACATGCTTTTTGTATCATCATAGAGCTTTGAAATGTTGAAAGTTAATACAAGCATCAAAGGGTATGTTAGCACCAGTGATGACCTGAGTATTGCTTTCATGATTTTTAATATAGCAAGTTAATACAAGCATCTAGGTATAATTGAACCAAGATGACCTGAGTATTGCTTGCATAAACAGACAAGAGTTAACCCTTTTCCCATGCAAATTCTGAAATGTCATCCATGATCCATAGTAGAGCATGTCTCGCGACCAATTTGCATAGTACTAATGAGTTTCCTCACAAACAGAAGACAAAGAAAAATCATACTCCTTCCTTGCTTTTCTAGTTCAGTACATCATCGAATTACTCCAGAGATATGATAGAAAATCAAACAACCATTCAAATCCTGTTTAAGGAATTTCAAACATTTATTCAGATTAAGATCATCCAACTTGGTTACCATCATTGATATTCTGTATGTCGATAGTTTGTTTGGATCATTTTGTTTAGATTTCGATTGACATGAATATGTTTGTGATTGATTTGATATGACGAGGTTGTGTTTTGTCAAATTGTTATTTTCCTGCTTGAGATATTTGGAAAGCTCGTTGCCCCTCTCTTGTATGTTTCCATGTTTTTCCCTTAATGTAAACACAACCTAAAGATAAAAGATATGTACAAATTTTATCAAACCATGATAAAACCTAAAGATTCTCACTACATGGTATGGATAATGAAAGTTATTGACAAATGATAGACGTGGATGAATGATGCCCAAAGTGAAAATAAGACATAAATTAATAAATGGAGGAGCCCATTTCAATCACAAGTAGCGCTTGTTTGCCAAGTTTTCACCACTTGTTTTTATTGCACTTTTTCAAGATTTTTCTGATTTTTTTTTTTTATTTTTTCAGGACTTTTTATGATTTTTTTGATTTTTTTTTTTCAGGACTTTTTAGACATAAAACTTCTTAAGGTGAATACTATTGGTTGGCTCTTCAAACAGGTCCCCCTCTGATGTGGATAATTGATATGCTCCAGAACCATATGCTGCTATAATAACAAATGGACCAAGCCAATTAGGTTCAAATTTGCCTTTCTTTTCTCTATCTTGCTGATTACGTGGATTTTCCTTCAAAACTAAGTCACCCACTTGAAATGCCCGTGGTTTAACTCTGTGGTTATAACTACGAGATATGACTTGTTGATAACCTTTCAAGTGATCAGCTGCATGTTGGCATCTTTCATCTAACAATTCGAGTTCTTGAAGGCGAGAAACTCGGTAGTCTTCATCACTTATCAATCCCTTAAGTGAAACCCTAAGCGAAGGTATTTCAACTTCCAATGGTAAGATTGCTTCTGCTCCATAGACTAAATCATATGGTGTAGCTCCTGTTGGTGTGCGAATACTAGTTCTATATGCCCACAAAGCTGGGTTGAGTTGAACATGCCAATCACGTCCAGCATCATTTACTGTCTTCTTCAATATCTTCAAAATGGTTTTGTTAGAAGCTTCTGCTTGACCATTACCCTGTGGATAATAAGGTGTAGAGTACTTGTGTTGGATATGAAATCTTTCACAAAGTTCATCAACATCCTGATTCTTAAAAGGTCTTCCATTATCAGTAACAATAGAATTAGGAATTCCATATCTACAAATAATGTAATTCAGGATAAATGAAGATATTTGTTTACCAGTCACTGTTATTAGAGGAACAGCTTCAATCCATTTTGTAAAATACTCAGTAGCTGTGATGATAAACTTATGACCATTTGATGATGAAGGATGTATTTTTCCAACAAGATCTAATCCCCACTGAGAAAAGGGCCATGTTGAAATAAAAGGCTGCAATTCTTGTGCAGGTGCATGAATAAGATTCCCATGGATCTGGCATTTAGAACATTTCTTAACTAAAGTAAAAGAATCTTGCTCCATGGTAGGCCAATAGTATCCCATTCTGACAAGTTTCTTTGCTAAAGTCAAACCACTTGAGTGAGTTCCACAAATACCACCGTGAACCTCTTGTAAGGCTTTTTCAGATTCGTCACGTTCAAGACATCTAAGGAGTGTACCATCAAGACCACGTCTATAAAGGATATTGGCAATTAAAGTATAACGGGATGATTGATGAATAAAATTCCGTTTTTGGTTTCGGGATAAATCTAAAGGCAAGATGTTATCTTTCAAATAGGTATATGTTTTGCCATATAAGGGTGAATCTGAACCAGTCAAATGACATATAACTTGGGTTTCAGGATTATCATATGCAGGAGAACAACAATTGTTCCACCAAGAATTCATACTTGGTTTGATCTTCTGATATTTGTAATAAAGAAGCAATGGTAGCCATTGCATTTGCAGCTTTATTGTCAATTCTTGATATTTGTGAAAACTTAATTGACACAAAATATTTCTTATAATCATCCACCATGTTTTTGTATGGTAACAACTTATCATCTTTGTTTGATAATCATCATTAATTTGATTAATGATAAGTTGTGAATCACCATAAACTTCCAGCTCTGTAATCTGCCATTCCAAAGCTATCTTTAATCCTATGAGTAATGCCTCATATTCTACTATGTTATTTGTGCAAGGAAACATCAACCGATATGATCTTGAGATGGTATGTCCTTCAGGTGTAACAAAAAGAATCCCTGCCCCCGAGCCATATTGTGTATATGATCCATCAAAGTATAATGCCCATGGTCTCTGAATTGTTGTTGTAAAGACATCTACATCAGGAAACTCAATATGCATTGGATTGTCTTCTTGTAGAGGAGCTTTAGCTAATTGATCTGCAATAACCTGTCCTTTAATCGCTTTTCGGTCTACATAGTGAATATCAAACTCACTTAATATCATTACCCATTTTGCAAGTCTTCCTGTTAAAGTAGCTCTGCTTAATAGGTACTTTAATGGATCAATCTTTGTTATCAACCTAACTGTATGAGTTAACATATAA
>VDFB02362219.1:0-24323 GCA_007258455.2 Sequoia sempervirens
TATGCCCTTATCTAGCCAGTTCTTCACAAATGAGATCCACTTGTATCATGAAATCCAATCAATTTTTGAACATCCTGCGTCATAACGATCTTTTAGTTTCGTATCCATCATCTTTGGTCTCAACAGGATGTATCCTTCCTAACAGACCTCATCAATCCCATCCATCTCTTTGATCCTATGGCAATGGACGTTTGAAATTGATTGCAATCTTTTGATACTTTTGGATTTTGTTTATCATTTGAGCTCCCTATCATCACTTGTCAAGACTGCCATAATCCATCATATTATGGTGTGTTTTGATTGGTCAACATAGGGGCATATCTTGCTCTTTTTTATATTTGTGTCTTCTTGTTGTCCCACGTAGTACCCACCAAGATCCACGAGGTCTTGTGTTATCAGGGCATCAGCGCACATTGCTAATGATTTATCTCAATGCACGGTCGGGCCAAGATCTTTCACGACCTTGGGGTGTTGGGATAGCCTTCTTATGCATTATATTTATTTTAATGCATTAGACACAATTACGCCTTGGTTCTTCATACCCTGGTGTCTTGTGTTTGATGCTATAGCAAAAACCAGTGCTCCAAAGATGATAAATTGCATTTAGAATTGCATCTCATTCTCCATTCTATCGTCTTGCATATATCCCCCCATCCATTCATCCTTCATCCTTCATCCTTATCTCTATCCAATCTCCATCCATTCCACTTAGCCTGAATCACCTAATCATATCCTTGGTCTTGTCCCCAGTCTCGTTACTATCCTTGACCCCCCATCATCATCATCATCCATTATTATCATTCCCTATCCCTTCGGTGTTGTTTTGGGATGTATCCTTCCCTCATCAACAACCCTTTCATCATCATCGGGAGGTATTCCTCCCTATCCTTTTGTGGTGTTTTGGGATGTATCCTTCCCTCATCAATACCACTCAGTGGGATGTATCCTTCCCTATCCTCGTGTTGTTTTGGGCTCTTTAATTCCCTCATTGACAACCCTCCATCCATCATCAACCCATTTTGACTTGTACCTTGACTGGGGCAACATCACCTTTTGTCCTCAAATCCATTTGTGCTTCACCCATTTCCATATCACTTACTCTATTCCCCATCACCTTGCATCATCTTCCTCATCCCCCCTTGCATCACATCATCTATTTCGAGAGCCCACCCGTGTTCTCTTCAACCCGCATGTCCTCGAGGGCATCCTTCATCCTAATTTCATCCTTTCTTTTTCCTTCTTAGATCACTCCTTTGGATGGTGGGGCATCTTTCAATCTAACCATCTTCTTCTAGGTTTTCATTTTTAATATTCTTTGAAATGATGCTGCTTAAGTAACACCACCATCTCAAAGAGGGGCAAAATCTTAGACATCAAATTTGGACACTTAATTTATCCAAATTTATGCTTTCATCTAAACACCCACTCTTATCCAGTTAATTAAGTAATATTACTATTATTTAATTAATATCATAGATACGCCAAATCCCTAAGGTATTTAATTAATAATTAAATGCCTTACCCTCCTTAATCCTCTTTTCATCAAATAAATTAAATAAATATTAAATTTATTTTCACCACATGTCATTTTTCATCTAATCCTAATCCACTCTAATTTTTTCATTAAGGATGTGCACATGCCTAATCCTTGATTAGGATGTAAATACATCCTCCAACTTTTGCAAGTTGGCTTTTAATCCTAATTAGCCCCTAATTATCCTCTAATTATAAAATTAATTAAGCCTAATCATTCTCCAAGGAATTTTTAATTCCTTTTTTATTTGTCCTAGATTCCTCTCTTTATATGTGAATTTTAATTCACATTCCATCCTTCCAAGCTTCTAGAACCTTGGACTTGTCACAATCCACACATGTGACCAACCTTGGACTTGTCACAATCTCCACATGTGACCAAGTCCCACCTTTTTGGAACCCACCTTTTATCCTCTAGATCATCTTATGAATGTGAATTTTTAATTCACATTTATATCCCCAACCACCTTTCCTTTTCCCATGTAGATTTTTGAGGAATTCTAAAATTCCTCAAAAGTCCCTTTCACTCCCACTTGGGGACAAGAAACCCCTTTTTGTGGAAATCCTCTCATCCCCCAAGGTGCATGTCCTTTTCCACCTCATGTACCTTTTTGACAACTCATCTCCACCTCATATCCTCTTGTCCACTTCACCCTCCACATGTCAAGATGTGAGGGCTTGTGGGTTCTCAACCCACCATAGCCCTTCATCTTGGCCTTGTTGGAGCAATCTTGACCCTTGAATTCTCTAGAGAATTCAAATTCTTCTATAAATACCCCCTCCTCAAGGGCATTTACACAACACTTTAGATTTGAGCACCCTTATGCTGTTATTTTGCATTCTCAACACTTTTCACTTCCATACCTACATGCTGTCCATTTGAATCCTCAAGCATTTGCAATCAACTAATCATCTTTGCTAGTCATCTTGCCTATAGAATCTTGCATTTTAGTCATTCAATCTACCATCTAAGGAGCACACAAGCTATTCAAATCCAAGGCTAATCAAGGAGCAACCAACAACAAGGAAGGTGATATTGTCATATTTTGTTTATCTATTTCCTTTCTTATTCTAACTCTCTTTTGGCTAATCTTGAGGTGTCCTTGGTGTTTTGTCTTTCATGTTTCTTAGTTAGATTCACACATTTAGAGTAGCATAAAATATCAAGGTATACAGCTTCAATAGTGTAAGAATGAAACCTCTAGGCACTATTATTTTATGAATTTCATTTTGGGATGTGTTACATTAGATATTTCATTCCATGTAATTTTTTATTTTTTTAGTTTATAATGTTTTACTAAGTGTCCATGGATCCATGCAATGAGAGTTATCTCATCCACACTTCATTGGTCATTAAATTTGAGTATACATGGATAAAATTTATGTTTGTAGATAATTAAATTTATGTTACATTAGTATTGATGAAGATCCATTTTTCTTATGCCAAATAATTGAAAATCCATATGATATAGGCATTCAAAAATCAATTGATAAATGAAGAGGTCTAGCATAAAATAGAGGAATTGTAGAGATTTTAACACCCCATTTACTTACATACCAAAATAAATATGGCCAACACCAAAGTCCAAGAATATTACCAATGATAAACAACCACTTAAAGATAAATGCACATAGTTACAACTTTGTACTTGATTATTAAAAATTAGAAATCACACTCACAATGGAAAAATAAAATTGAATTGAATATTTATATATTATATCAAAAATAATAAGAGTATAATGTCATGGCCAAGAAGGTAGTCTAGAATAACTCTCCCCTAGTGATCTACATATTACCTTGAATATCATACCATTAAAAACATTACTTTCTTTGCATCCTTGGCATAGTAGCTTCCCAAATTTCTTGCACATAAAATGAGTACATTATAGTACTTTTTATGCACAAATAACATAGTTTCCCAATATCAAGAGTCTCTTGTGTGTAAGCTTCAATAGATTCATAGTGCTCCTTTAGCTTTATATTTCACATTTACTTTATAATCCTCAATATTGTATATTGTTATGGCACATGCTATGGATATTATCTATCTCTATGACTTGTATAGGACTATACAACATAAAAACATTCACATCCACACTTTATGCTTTTGTATGCACATGGTACCCACAAACCCTATGCCATAGGAAAGGGATTCATAAAATTTTCACACTTTGCACCATACACACCAAGAAAATGGAGACAACCAATTTCATATGTAATTTACACAATAATAGTTTGACACTTGGTAATCCCATTTTTTGACATATAATTAATTTGCTAGTTTTGGGAGGCACACTAAATGCCTTGGTACCAAGCTACTAAGTGAAAAAGCTATTAATGATGCATTTGCATCACTATATTTAGTAGTTCAAGTGTCACCACTTGCCAAACATGTTGTCAACATTTTAGAGGAAGCACATTGGAACCTATGTTATATTTTTTGACAAAAATAAGAGCATTTTGTGTGCTACCCCTATTTGAACCTCTTAATCTCCACTGTTTAAGAAAAAATGTAGTTTAGAAACTAGATTTTGAGTGCTACAATTCTTGTTATTGTCATGTCTTCAAATATTAAGCATGACTATCTTCAATTTATCATCTAGGATTAGTTTTTACTAATTTAAAAAATGGTTGACTTTTGACTTCTCTCGCTATTTCTTTAGTAGGTCATAAACTCTATGGTGCATCAAATATAAACATTTGATTGGTTCAACCTAACTTAGATTTGATAAGAAAACTAATGATTACACATCATTATACATCATAGGTTAGGTAGTGCCATATGATTGGTGCACCCTCGATCAATGCATACATAATTGGTCACAACTCATTTAAATTGCATTAGTACCTCCTATGGTTTTAGCTAAGAGAACATTACCAAACACTCTCACCTATCACCAAGCAAAATTTCTTGGCCATCTTAAAGAACTATATCAAGGCACTTGATGATTCTCTTTGATAAGATTTCTTTGACCTACCCCCAAGAGGGTGCATATGCCCATCTTGGTACATGTAAGATCATGCCAACTTTGACTACATCCACTCACACATCTTGGACTAGATTCTAGGTACGATTTTGTTCCCTACACATAATAGTGCTTTCTATTTACTCTTCAAAATCTAAACATTGTTCACTTATTCTAAGTTGATCCTTTCACCCAATTTGATTAATATTGATCAACCACTTGTGTTCCATAATATTTGAACTAAGTGGATAGGGTTATGTATTTAATGACAAGACTTAGGTTATTAATATAAACAAGGAAAAAATATAAGAAGGTTGATGAACTAGCATAAAAAGACTTCCTAAATTGCATTATCAAGTATCAATATCACCTAATTTGCATAATCATTCATAGATCCTATAGCCTCTAGGCATATTGCATCACTATATTTTATGTCTCTCATCTTGTACAACATAATCAATGAGAGTTGATTTGGAGTTGAGGAATTTTTACAAGTTTTTTAAAAAATAGGCATAAATTATATGATAACTAATTTTCTACCAAAGTGATTTGTCAAATAATTTTTAAAAGTCAACATTTTAGGGGAAGCACATTGGACCCAAGTTATATATTTTTATAAAAAATGAGAGCATTTTATGTGCTGCCCCTTTTTGAACCTCTTAATCTCTACCATTTAAAAAAGAAAATAGCTTAGAAACCAGATTTTGAGCACTACAATTCTTATTACTATCACATATTCAAATTTTAAACATGGTTATCTTCAACTTTTCATCTAAGATTAGTTTATATTGATTTTTAAAAATGGTCACTTTTGACCCTCTTTTGGTCCCCCATTTCCATGCACATACCCTCCTTCTCAACATATAGTACATGGATGACACATATTTCTCTTAGCATCCATATAGAACTAAAATAGGAGGACCATTTCAATAGTAGCAACAAGTTAGTATTCCTCAAAATTAAAGATTCATTGCAAATGGGTACATTTTTTCTTCAAGAAAGGGTGAATGAATTTATCAAATTCTAATTACATACAAGCTTCTCTTGCTATTTATTTGGTAGGTCATATACTCTTTGTTCATCAATTCTACACATTTGATTGGATCAACCTAAATTAGACTTGATAAGAAAACTGATAATCACACATCATTATACATGTCATGGGTTAGCTAGTGCCATATGATTGCCCTGCCCTAGGTCAATGCATATATAAATTATTCACAACCCATTTTTGCATTAGTACCTCCTATGGTTTTAGCAAAGAGAACATTACCAAACACTCTCACCTATCACCAAGAAAACTTTCTTGGCCATCTTAAAGACCTATATCAAGTCACCTGTTGAGTCTCTTGTTAATATTGCTTTGACCTACCCCCAAGAGGCTGCATATGCCCATCTTGGTACATGAAAGACCATGCCAACTTTCACTACATCCACACCCACATCTTGGACTCGATTGTAGGTATGATTTTGTTCCCTATCTACATAATTGTGCTTGATATTCAATCCCCCAAATCTAAACATGTTCACTTATTCTAAGTTGATCCTTTCACTCAATTTGATTAATATTGATCAACCACTTGTGTGTCATAATATTTGAACTATGTGTGTAGGGTTATGTATTTAATGACAAGAATTAGGTCACTAGTAAAAACAAGGAAAAAATATAAAAAGGTTGATGAACTAGCATAAAAATACTTCCTAAATTGCATTATCAAGTATCAATATCAGATGATCTGCATGATCATTCATAGATCCTATAGCCTCTAAGCATATTGCATCACCATATTTTATGTCTCTCATATTGTAACATAATCAAGGAGAGTTGGTTTGGAGTTGAGGAAGTTTTACACTGAACGATCTTCTTATAGCTCAAATTCCCAAGGGCTCTTTTTAGCAATGCATTTTGTTTAGAAAGTAGGTACATGTTGAGGCAAACATGCTTCTATGATTTGTCAACATATAACATAGAATCACAAGAGTTGAACATAATTGTGATATAGTTAAATAAAATTATGATACAATTTTGTTGCAAATCGAGATCTAATTTTTTGTTGTAGTCAATACAATAATTTAACTTAAAATCTAAATTTAGTCATCAATATTAATTCACCAATCTCCTCAACAAATCAAATTGAAATAATCAAATAATATTTTTATCTATTGGAAATATTCATATTTTAATCTCAACTCTTGTGTATTTATTTGAGTAATTACTAGTTACAATTATCATTGGGTTGACTTTTGAATAAATACGGTGCGGTGAATTATATTTTTCGTACTAAATTTCTCTTTCAATTTTACTTTACTTATTATTTTTTACGATTTGGTGAGACTTCAACAATCAATTAATATTTGAGGTCGTCAAGCCTGTAAAAGCTTTCAGACTTTCAAACGGTGAAGTAGATAATATGCATATTACTAAAGTTGCTTGCAAATTTGAAATTTAAGTTAGATTAAAGCGAAGCTACTGAACTGGTCGTTGATTATAAATTTAAATTACATGATTTTAAAAATTTATAAAAATAGTCAACTCCATTCTTTTTCTAGGCAGTTGGATAAAGTCAAACCTACGAAACGGATAACTAAGCCTAAATTTCACGGCCGGTCTTGCCTGTCAAGCAGATTTTGCTCTGACGGGCAATCCATTCAAATTTTGCCCGTTAAAATTTACTGTGAAAGAGGTGAAGAACGAACAGAAGGGTGCTAATGTTGCAGGTTGAGGATGCCAATTAACTGTAAAAAAAAAAATAAGATGGATCACGGAGTGTGATTCTAAATGTTGATGAAAATAATTTTATTACAATTAAATTCAGAAATTACACAGAATTACAATATAGATTGCGAAAACTTAATATCGTTAATTAAAAAACAATCAAACAACACATAAAATGAAATTAATCCAGCAGAAAAAAGAATCTGATTTTCAATTTTATAAAAAAATTAACTTTTGAGGGACTGGTGAATATTTTTGTACAATCACCATAAACGCCACAGTTAGATGGCTCTGTAATTTTCCACTTTTTCGTTGGGAGCGGGGCAGACCCGCGGAGTAATGAGGTTTCTCCAATCTCTATGTACTACATTCACATTCAGAATATGTATATATGTATATATATACAGTAGATATATGTTTGAGACATTATTGCCAGCTGATCTCCTTCCTGAGCTTTTGATTAGGCTTGAGGAGCACGTTGGACTTCTGGTTGGTCAAGAGGCGGAGCAGGTCTCTTTTAGCAGAAGGTCTGAAAGGAGTGGCGGAGCTGAGGAAACCGTCGACGAGGTGGAGGTAAGCTTCGAGGTCATGACAGCAGGCCATGTCCGCGTCCGGCTTTAAATACGGAGAATGCTTGTTGTTCACGCAAAGCTCCGTCCCGACGTGACAGTAAGCCCACGGCATCTTCTCCAACAACCGCGCGATCTTACACTGGTTTCCCGACCTCTGCAACATCTTCTGCATCCACGTCTCGTTCAACACTACGCCCGGCACTTTTGTAATAACGTCGTGCGTGTTGACGATCCGGAGGACTTTGGCGCCCACCTCCTCCATCCGCCGCCCGAATGCTCGGTTCCCCACCCGCGGGCCGCCGAAGGAGAAGACTGTCACTGGAGTCTGAGCACGAGTTTCCTTTCCTGAATTAAGCTCTTCGCCAATGTGGTACGCGGTTAGGAGAGACAGAGCCGCGCCTAAGCTGTGCCCGGTGATAGTTATGCTGATATCCTGGCCCTTGTATAATTTCACCAACCGGCGGACCTCGTCCAGCACCTGGTCGCATGCGCTCTTCCCGCTGGGACCCGTGGTGCTAAAGAGGCTCCAGAATCCGCTCTCCACCTTGGGCTGACAGCAGGCTTTGAGCATTTTGTTATCCCTATTGAGCGGCGTCAAGACGTCCTTGAGATTCTCCAGCCATTCGAGAGGCGTTACGGTGCCCCTGAAGCCCACCACGATGTCTCTCCGCCCAATCCTAGACAACTCTTTCTCGTCCGTGCACACCGCCACGAAGCCCATAAAGGTGGTCTGTTTAGCCATCCAGTCGGCCGAAAAGCGGTCCGTGAGCCATTTCGGCACCCGGATTGAAGACGTGGTGTGGATGCACTCGGTCACCTCGTACCCCGCGTCGCCGAGCCCCACATCGTCGAGGAGCGTGGTCTTCGGGTGTTTGCAGCCGGCGTAGTTCTTCGACTCGGGATCGAAGTCGAAAGCACTGTATGCTGCTTGGACGAATTCCCCGTATTTGACAATCTCTCGCCTGAGATTCTCGTCGAGTGGATCGAGCAGGCCTTCCCAATTGCCGGATCCTTGATACTCACGCCATTTAGACCCCAGGCTCTGCTTCGGAGAACCCACCGCGTAATTCGATCCGTTCTGTATGATCTTGTCCACTGCCTTGGAATTCCCGCACAGCTTGGCCAGATTATCCAGCGTTTTTTGATACTTTTGGACCCCATCTGCCTCGCTCTTATCCGCCGAGCAATGCACCTTGAGCACTTTGAGCGCCTTGAGACGACATTGCCGAGGATTATTGTTATTATTATTGCCCTCAGTACTGAATCTGTCGTGGACATTTATGGTCCGAGAAAACCTGGAAAGACTAACTTGGGTATTGAGCAATCGACCGGAAGAACCCCTGACCGCCGAGATCGGGGCTCTAATCTGCCTCACTGCAGACTGCATACAGCACCCAAAACCTTTCCAAAACCTCTTTAGATTGCTCGATGTTTGGATACCTATTCGTGTATCGAGCAACAGAATTAACTTAAGACTGTAGTGCTTTTATAATTGAAGAGTTGCTAAATTTGACTGCAGGGAATAGTCTTGTTGGTGTCGTCTGATTATATAGAGCTTTTCGTTTCCTTCAAGTTTGTACAAATCCCATAGAACATAAATTCTGCGTGTGAATGAGCCGCCAACCCACAAGCGACATCGTACCAACATCCTGAAGCCATTCCTTCTGCCACGTCCTACACCGTCGAAAAGTTGTTCCTCAGCTCTTTCATGGAAGGAGCTTTGTGCTGTACAGGCACGGAAACAAGTAACTTGTCAAACCAATTTTCTGTTGGGATGCTTGTCGGTCATAGGTAGTCGGTGACGTCCGCTTCCTAACGTAGCAATTGACCCGTCTGAAAGCCAGAAGGATTTGGGGGTTCGATGCTGTTCTCCACTTATTCGAGGATTAAATGCCAAAGTTTGCGGAATGGAGTTTGTAAATGACAATCAACCATTGCACTGCCTCCTCTTACCAGTAACTTTTTAAAAATTCAAACTTTGAGATGCACCCACAAACAAGGAGGCTTTCGCGCTTCTTTCAACCCAGATGGCAAACGAGACTAAACCGTGGCCAACACTTCAACCAAAAACATTTTGACTTTACAGGTCTTCAAATTCCCTTTATCTGTGTCAACGTCATCGCTTTCTTGCGTGAAAAGTTTCCCGCCTCCAAAGGTTTTGACAACTGAATCAAACATTTTATAAGTCATAGTTTGACAGGTAAGCCATTTATCTGATTACGCCACAGCAACAGTAGAAGTCATCTTTAAATTTGTAGTAGAAGTTTTTTTTATTAAAACTCAGTATTTAACAATCAGTTACTGGACCATCCTATTTCTTGTTCAATGCATTGATCCGACCCGGAAGAGATCGATTTTGACAGCACCAATAGCAGAACTCTTCACAAATTTGTAGAGTTACATCTTTGTCACATCACTACTAGATTTCTGCGATTTATAGTATTCATCTGTGTTCATTTCTGGATTAGATTATATAAGAGCTTTTTAAGTCGGCATTTCGAATCACATTTCATGATTTATGATGCATTTATCTTCTTCATCATAGAATGTGATTTTGATCTATCCTTTCCTTTGCGGTTTGTTTTGGTTAGTTTGTATATTGGACTAGTGAAGCTATGTTCTGGTTTGAAGTGTGCATTGTGAGTTTTGGTGTCTGGTATTGATTGTGCATGTTTGGGAACGTGAGTAATCTACAACATTACCATGAAAGTCAGTGGTTGTGTCATTGACACGTCATAGTCGAAGGATCCAATTAACAATTATCTGACCATCTAGTCTCGTACAAATATTTACTCACACTGCAATGAATATTAATAATAAATACACTTCATGATTGAAAATCTATCTATCTTTTCGATAATAGATTAGAAAAGATGATCCAAAACATTGATTTAAAAAACTTTTGCACTACCTAATACAAGAACAACACAAATCAATATCAGTACCAATCAATTTCCTATCCACCCAATCTCATTAAATTTTAATGAGTAACATGGTGTTATAATAATGACCATTTAAAAAACAAAAGAGTCTCAAATCAACAATGTGAAACGTCACCTACGATTCAGTCACATAGTTAGTCATCTCATTGTTAGGAATATTTTCCTCCACCCATGAGGGGTACAACCAGTTTGACTGCAGGGAAATATCCAGGAAAGACAACATTCATATAAAAAAATCAAGACCATTAAACCAACTAAACAGTTTTGTAATGGGTAATCAATTTATAAATCAGAAAAAGGAAGTCCATTCCCAATGCTACTGCGGTTGCAGAGAAAAAAAGGCATTCTTTGGAAGAAAGTGATGTTTGAATATAGAGAGATAATTTAAGAGCTACAAGTCTACCATACACGGATTGGATTCATTATAATACTTTACATTCTGACATTGAATATTTAATGAAAGAGGCCTTAAGCGACTCAACAAACTTTTCATTTTCCCTAATATCAATATTTTAATTAACCTCCAAAAAGTGTTAATGCCAAAGTCTTGATAAAAAGCAGTAGTTAGTTGACTTAGGCGTTTGTCAATATCACGTGTGCTCACGTGGCTGTCGGATAACATAGCTTTCTCCCTTCTTCACCTAATTTGTGAACCAGACTTGAAATATAACAAATAACCGAACTTGACTGCAAAATCATTTCTTTACTTATCTCTGCCAGACGGACCTCTTATATCCAATCATCTTATACCCATAATTATACTTACCTTTTCGTAAATGTAGAACTCCATATATAGCTATAACGACGTCCTTTGACTTTCCCATTGGTTTTTCCAACAACATGATCCAGTTCCACCCATGCCTTTGACAAGTATTCCAAGAGTTACGTATAAGAAACAAATAAAAAATAGTCGTTCTTTAGAAAATTCGTAATTGAAAATAAAAAAAACTATCTATAAAATACATATTTGGTTTTTTTATTATACACTAATTTTTGATATTTTGTTTTATTAAGTTGTTGTGTATAATAGATAAATTGGTTTTAGCTTAACTAATGTTATAGATATGATTGGTTTAAATCTCTTAGGATTTCTCTCTTTTTAGAATAAGTTGAATGTGAAGTATTGACTTTTGAAATGGGATGTGTTGTAGTATAATCTCTATTTAGGTTTAGATTTCTTATGTACCTAAGGCCGAGTTCTCTAGAGTTCAATTGTTACTCTACCAACTCATGTGCCACATCACCTCAAGTTGACCTTCTAGGATATTGTATTTATAAATAGCTTGATGTAGGAGCATCCTAGTGGTGAAGCATAACCCAAAAATAAGTTCCTTTCGTTTGTGGTTTGTTTTGGTTAGTATGTATATTAGATTGTCAAGCTATGTTTTTGTGAGAAGTGTGCATTGTGATTTTTGGTGTTTGGTTTTGGTTGTGCATGTTTGCGAGCTTAAGTAATCTACAACATCACCATGAAATCCATTGGTAGTGCCATTGACATGTCATGGACGAAGGATCCAATTAAGGATTGTTTGATAATCTAACCCATTAGAGATGATATGTGATTGTTGGAAGATATAATTAGATATCACCTAGATTTTGGGGAGGATATTAAATTCTATTAAAAGACCATCTATAAATATACCATAGGCACCATTATATGATTCTTGTTAGGGGGCATGAGGTACAAGTATGATTAGAAGGATTTAGTGAGGTATTATTAATTAGGGCATTGAATTATTGTATAGAAGCTAGAGGATCCAACACACCATTGGGTATAAGAATAGGTACCATGACACCATACAAATGTCTTGTTAAACCTTAACCTTTACAAAATATCTTTGAACATTTTAGGTTTTGCAAAAATTGAACCTCAAATTTTATATAATGAAGATCTTGTACAATGTGCACAAACGACCATGAACCAACTTATCCATTATGCAACCTCCTTGAATAATTTATGCTAATATGAGATTGAAACCAAGGGCCTTAAGGAAAAAACTAATATCCTAGCAATTTTATAGTCAATCATAATATATTAACACATCCTATATGTAATGGTGAGGTTTTCTCTTTCCCTAGATGAATCCTATAATAGTAACTAGTAAAAAATAATGCAAAACCATAGTGAACATTAGCTTTTAGTTGTTTGATTTAGATAAAATAATAGTAAATCCTGTGATCTCTAAAAAATATTTCTAAACATAATGAAAATTACATGACTCTTACATCTACCTGTAATAGCATAAATTTGCACCTAGGAAATTTCCCATTAGTTCATCCATTTGAACAAGAATCTAACTCATTCTTTCACTCTCAAGCTCAATCTCTCTTATTCTAACACTTCTTGATCATTCTTGCAACATTCTTTCTTCTCCATCACTCTTTCTTGTAGCTACCAATTTCTCACTTGGCTCCTACAACATCTTCTTGCTTCAAGATCATCATCGTTGCAGGTTTATGAAGCTTTACCTCCATGGCGTGGTGGTGTCATCTTTCTCCTTCCTCTATTGGCCTTGAGTGCTTATAGTAGGGGAGGTGATATTGTGTCTTTTCGTTTACTCGCATTATCGTATTATAGAGTAGCATTCAAGTTGTCATTGCTTTCTACTCTATTATGTCATTTCTATTCTCTTTGTTATCACTTTTCTCCATATTATTGCATATTAGTTGTTTGTGGAGGTGGGAACACCAAAATGGGGGTCTAATTGAGGCAAACCTCAAAACACAACCCAATTTTTTTATTTTTTTTATGTGTGTAGGTGCAAGTTTACCCACTTGGAGCTAGCTAGAGAACTAGACCATACGTGAGTTGGAATTCTTCTCCTTTCTTTGTCAATTTGTCATTAAAGTAGTTTTATAGTATTCTTCTTTTTGTACTTTGCATCTCTATATTTTCCTTTCAAACTATGAAACTAGAAAACTTGGGTTGTTAGTAGACTCAATGAGTTTATGACTGTCACCTGACCCTCTATTTGTACAAGACACTAGCACATCCCTGAGACTCTAGAGTGTGGCTCATTGATGTCCAGATCTAGCACTGCCATCCTCAGAAAGAGAGCTATCTAGTCTATAGTTTGAGACCTTTGTAGTCAGCTCACTTGACCCTTAAAAAACTTGTCATTGGCATAAGGGAAACATAGTTTTGCTTTCCCTTTCTTTTCAGTCTGTCCTTTCCATTTTAGTCTATTAGTCAATCTTAGGTAGTTTAGGGCAATTTGTTCCCTTCGATTCTCCCGTGACCTGGAGCCTTGGGGGTGACAAGTGTAAGGAAGTTAAGGTGGAGGAACAACTTCCTACACTAATCTTGAGAGGAGAAAAATGCAAAAATTTATAGATCTTTAACAGTTACAGAAACTTAAATAGAAATAAATACAAATATCATGCATAACAAAACACAAAGATTTACTTGGGGGAAACCCTTTCAGGAGAACAACCCCACATTGTAAAAGCTTCTCAATATATTATTCATCAATCAAAATATTACAATATACTTGTAGAGCAAGCTTCTCACAGGAGAATCACCACCAGAGATCAAGAGATAACACAACCACTATCAAACTCTCAAAATGCACCCTTGTCTACATACATCCCAAATGCTTATAACAAGCTTTTTTTGAACCTTCTAGAATTAAGGTTTTACAAGGTCATTTTTTATTTGATGTGTTAAAAAAAAACCTCAACGTGTCAGCGGGAAAAAAACCTTGACGTCAGCAGGAAAAAACCTTAACGTGTCAGTGGGAAAAAACCTTGACGTGTCAACAATTTTTTTTTAGGGCGATGCCCTAAACCCCATGTCTTGCTATGAGTGTACAATATTTGCATGATCAGTTGCCACCTATCAACAATAAACCGTATATAATTGTAAGGTTGAGACACATTTTCCCAACAAATCTCCCACGTGTCGAACACCTTGCAAGAGCAATGTGAGGGTGTAACCATCGTCTCTTTAATTGCTAGGGGCCGAAAGGTCCATAGTCTCTTAACACCATTTGAACTTCTCTGTGCTCACAGGCTTAGTTAAAGAATCAGTAATATTCATCAAAGCTTCTACCTTAACTAGCTTCACCTTGCCATCTTCAACCATATCTCTAACAAAATGATACTTTACATCAATGTGCTTGGTCATGGCATGAAATGTTGGGTTCTTGGCTAGACATATTGCACTCTGACTGTCACAATAAATTGTCACTGCACCTTGTTTTATTCCAATATCAACACAATATCTTAAGCCAAATGACTTCTTTACAAGCATGAGTAGCTGCCATATACTCTGCTTCAGTAGTGGACAAAGCAACCACAGCCTATCGCTTACTCATCCAGCTAATTGCACCACTAAATAAAGTAAAAACATAAGCACTGGTGGATTTTATGCTATCAACATCACCTGCCCAATTTGAATCCACATAACCATGAATATCAAGGGAAATCTCATCTTCAATAATATTACTATGATAACATAAGGAATAATCTAAGGTAGGCTGCAAATATCTGAAGACTCTTTTAACTGCATCCTAATGAACTCTATTAGGATTAGACATATATTTGGAAAGAACTCCCACTTCTTGAGAAATTTCTGGTCTAGTACAAACCATAACATACATAAAAATTTCAACTACACTAGATGGTAAGGCACTTTGCTCATGCCTTCCATCTCTGATGGAGATGTTGGACAGTTTGAAATAGATAACTTTGTTCCAACTGAAACAAGAACACACAATGGTCTACAATCATGCAAATCAAACCTCTGTAAAATTGAGTTGACATACTTGCTTTGGCCAAGCCATAGCTTTCTGTTCACTCTATCTCTTTTAATTTCCATCCCAAGAATGTATTTAGCTACACCAAGGTCTTTCATTTCAAATTTAACAGCAAGTTGAGATTTTAGTTCTGAAAGATTGCATACCTTTCCCTCTACCAATAAATAACATATCATCAACATATAATGCAATAAACAAGAAACAATCACCATTAGTTTTATAATAAACAAAATGATTTGATTTAGAACACTCAAATCCCAAACGTTCAACACATATGTATCAAATTTCTAGTACCACATCCTAGGACTATGTTTTAAGCCATACAAATATTTCTTCAATTTACAAACCAACTTAATTTTACCTTTCACCACGTAGTGCTCTAGTTGTGTCATAAATATCCTCCTCCAAATCACCATGAAGGAAATCAGTTTTCACATCCATTTTCTCAACCTCTAAATCATAAGCAGCAACAATAGAAAACAAAAATATAACTAACTAGTGTATAGTACTTGCATGATCAATTGCCACCTATCAACAATAAACCATATATAATTGCAAGGTTGAAACACATTTTCCCAACAACAAATCACCCTACTCTACATTTTTGGTGAACTTGACGTGAACTCCTTGTTTTCTTTTCTTCGTGTTGGAAATATTTCTCTTGTGTCTTAGGTGTGTTATAGGTTCATGCGACCGTGAAGCTCTATGAGCTTTATGACTTAGTCTACAACCTATGGGCACATGGTTAGAAGGATTTTATGACATATAGGGATGGAATCTAAGAAGGTCACCAATCTTACCTTTGAGGAAGTAATTTCAGGGATGTCTACTGGATTCCCCAACCACTTTGGAGAAGCTACTACACATATTCCTACCCCTCCCATTGTTTATGGAGGAAGATGATGCTCTTGAGGTTCCCACAAAGAAACTTCTTTGCATGAATAGAAAACTTGAGGAGTTCAAGAAGTATTTAGAGAAGGACAAAAATCTTTCCAAAGCCGCTATGGTTGTTAACAAATTAAGATTGGACAAGGACCAGATAGGTCTAGAATTTCTCTGGAGCCTTGAAGATATTGTGGACACTCACATCCCAGCCCACAATCCTAACTTGGGCATTGCTTGAGACCTTGGCTTTGAGACCACTAAGAAACAACTGGAATTCTTGATTCCTAGGGTGTCGGTATGCATGACCGAGACCATCCCTTTTGTTAACACTGCCTCTGGACCTTAGCCAGTTCCCCCACCATTAAAGTAAGCAAGGTACCCTTGGGTTTTAGTTTTGCCACTCCTAATGATCCTAATGGTAATCCTAGAGCCTATACTAGTTTTTATGGGAGGGTCTCTATTGGTCTAGGGGTTGGTGGATTTGGTGGTTCTGGTGGTGGTTCCACTAGTCCTATTTCATCCTCTGACCTTGTCTTAAACACATTACTACAAAATATGTGATAGATGCAAAACCAGTTGGTGAACCTTTTCACCTCTTCTTCTCAACCTATGTTTCAACCTTTCTTCATTGCAACCCTTTGTCCATTGCTATTTTGAACACTTATATCCCTCAAGGGATGGAGATTCAAAAGTTTGAAAAGTATGGTGGTCGTGGAGACCCTTAGATGCACATCTCGACATATAATGCTATGTGCACTGAATTCTTCTACCATGATTCTTTGATGGCAAAGATTTCTCCACAATCCCTTAAGGATGTTGCCCTTGAGTGGTATTGAAATTTGCTAGACAATTCTATCTTTTTTTTTATCAGTTGGTGAATCAGCTTCTAAGGAAGTTCCAGGCTAACATCAGGATGAAGATGGCTTCTTAGATCTTGTCTGATGCAAGCAAGGGGACCACAAAAAGGTAACTGAATTCATTGCTCATTGTTAAGCACTATTTTCAAAAATCCCTTATCCTTTACTGGACTTCAATGTTCAGAAGGTCTTCATCGGGAACCTATAGAAACAATGGCAAGAGAATTTTTCCATGATGAAGTATCCTTTCTTTGCACACCTATGTGCAACATTGCATGAACATCAACATATGGTCACTCAGTTCGAGGGTTCATCCTCATGCTCCCATCTCGATAATTGATCAGTAGTGTCATCTTTTGGCAAGAATAATGCTATTGTGAACATGGTCTCTACATCTAAAGACAATGGCCTAGGGCACAATATGCATTTTTCAAAACTATCTAAATCTTATACCTGTTTTGAAAAAGTGTTGAAACATAAAGTTTTGACATTACCAGAACCCCGACCTTTGTCCAAGCCATATCTTGAGTGGTACAATGTACAAAATTTTTGTCAATTCAACTAACTGCACGAACATAACACCGAGCGATGCGTGTTCCTATGTTCTGAGGTTTAGGACCACATCAACAATGGGACTATCCTTATCGATGGGAAAAAACAAAATTCTAATAAATCTGTGGCCAAGGCTAATAGTGAGTTAAAATTTTATACTTGATCCATTCCCTTCTCACTCCATAAGTTTAGTCACACAATCTTCTACATCTTTTGAGCTAGTTCTATCTGAGTATGTGAACATGGTTTCATTCACACACATCCCTCCTATTGAGAATGCGAGTACAATACTTGATATAACTTTTACCTTTCATGATGAACCACTAAATAAGGAGCCTTCCCCATTATACATTCCTTCCTAGATTAATGTCAATGTTGTAAATGGCATCTTGGTTGATCTGAAAAGTTGGGTAAATGTGATAAAAGAGAAAATTATGTTCATAATCAATTTAGGGTGATCCCACAAAGCTAGTTTACAATTTTGGGAGACTCTGATTTTTGCTGAAATCACATATTTTTAGAAAATATAATGATTTAAGCCTTAAAAAAATTTATTTAAAGCATTCCAATTGAAGAGGGTTTGATCAAACTACCTTAGATCAAACCCCCTTGTATAGAACCCCGCTAGTTTTAAACCATACCTATAACAGAGTCTCCTTTACACTTATCAAAATGCTGATAAAACCACTTTTTTATTTACCTTGGGGATCAAATAAATTCATTTAAATTTTTTGTAAGTATGTAGTCCTTATTATAAGCTTCCCAAAAAGTATAGTTTTAAATAAATTTAATTTAATTATTATGTTTATTTTTTTATTTCTTGTGAATGTAGGTTTTTCACCAAAAATCAACCTCTTTGTTCTACACATGTGGAAGAATACAAGATTATCAATTTTTTTTTGAAAAATATGATTGCACTAGATATTGAAGTCCTTGATCCAACAAAAAAACAAATTGAATTTCGATACATACAAAATAAGTTATGTGTTATACAATCTTCCTATGTCTGAATTGTAATTGGTTTGACTTCAAAACTTTATTAAGGAAAAGATATTCAATAAAACACTATGAAACCAATTGGAAGCACTAGATATCATAGTTACAAATCTGAATTAAAAAAAAAAAATTATCCTTCATGGAAAAAAAGTTATGTGTTATACGGTGAGCATCACTCCTTAAAAATGGTGTTTACTATAAAAAACTAAAAAAATTCAAAAGAGATGGAAAAATAAGTGCAATATGATTCCAAAAATTTTGAAAAAAATATATTTAGAATCTACAGACAAAATGTCACAAATCACTAGTTTGCATTATCTTCAAATTCCTCACGGTTTAGCTGCTATAGGTGCCCGAAAGTGAAGATTTAGTTAGAAAAAATTAGTTTACTGTCTAGTTTGGCCAAAAATTGTAAACCAGTATTGTGGAATCACCCTTTACATAAGGAGAGATGCGAAAAGTCACAGACCACTCTTTGTACCCATGATGGACTCTCTATTGCCCCTATGGGTGCTATTTCTTTATTAGTCTTTGGAGGACCCAAGGTTGTTGATGTGTAATTTGTTGTGATCCTAGAGTCTAACCTATTTAGATTTAGGTTAGGCATCCCGTGGCTAGCCTCTATGAATGGTGTTGCCTCTATAATCCATAAATGCTTAAAGTTCCCCCATAAGGCACTATGCATGTGGTGCATGACACTGGCTATAAACTATTGGTGTTGCATGGGGGCTTCTCTTTGGATCACTTTTGGCCCACCTCGGTCAGACCTCTAGCTCCAAGGGGATATTTTTTATATAAAGCTTATGTTAAATCTAGATGACCAGGGGCTCAACACCAAAGGTTAGTTATCTAGTCTCTCCCTATGTTGTTTCCGTAAAGGCCTCTATGATAGCATAGTACTAAGCTTCCTCTTCAACCCTATCAAAAGGGAAGGGGAAGCTTGCTCACACTCTAGATCCTTCTCCTTCTACATCTTCTACCCCATTTGTTTCTACTTCTTGTCTTGCAATAACATCTTCAATTCACGCTCCTATGCCTCACATGGGAAGTGTGATGGTGCCTATGTGGAAAAAAGAAAAGCATAAATTCTTTGAGCTTCCTATTTTTCCCATGGTTCCTTGACTCACTATCTATGGTAATGGGAATCATTCTCATTGGGTTGTTCTTGTGTCTTGACCTCCGTAGCCTTCGACTATTCTTCTACCTATCCCCTAGGCAAGGAATGGGAAGTGGCCCACCACCGAGGCACCTGTTTCTATTTCTCCTCTTGTGGTTGTTCCTGCTCTTAAGCCTCCTCCTTGTACTCCTACTCAGGACACCATCTTTCTACCAGAATAGTTGTAAAGGATACTCTTGTAGTTGAGCGGTAGCCTTCAGTCTCTTCTTAGGGTACATCTTCTAGTGCCCATAGTTGATGTAATCAGCTTGCACATGAGTGCAAGTTCTCGCGAAAGGATCTGGCCACAAAGCACATCGCCTAGCAAAAGATGGAGGGGAAGCTAGTTATGTTTGTCTCTACATCCTCTTCTACTATTTTGCTTTCTCCTACTATTTCTGCCTTAGTTCCAATTGCCTCTGTCTTTCTTCCAGATCCTCTGATGGGTCTCAATGATGCTTATCCCAAAAGGGTGCAAGCCTTCATTGCTCCCTCCATGGAGCCTCCTCTTTTGATGTCCCTCCTAGACATCCCTACTTTCTCACAACCTATTGACATGTCTCATACAAAGGTGGTGTCTTCTACAGTTGCCTCTAGTTTCTCCACCACTTCTACTTCTTATGTGGGATTCAACATCCTTCGTTGAAATGCAATTTGGAGGATGACCTCACCATGTGTGGAGGTTGGAAGAAGGGTTCACCTTCTTCAAAAGCTAGTTTTGTCTTGGCTTGCATTGTCCTTGTGATAGAGGCAACCCTTGCATCCTCAAATTTTGTCATTTCCCTTTTTAATGAGGTTAGAAACGACTCTTAGGTGCCTTGCCCTTCTCTTGCCCAGTTGCATCAAGGAACTTTTAGAAAGTGCATGTTCAATTTAGTGGATAATATTCTGACTCTGTTGTTGATTTTCACAAAATAGATGAATTTTTCCTCACAAGAGATCGATGAAGAAGACCTTGAGGGGCCTTCTTCCTTGGCCCTTGTTGTAGGAGAGTTGGAGGGAACTGCCCTTGCTATCCCACCCTTCCAGGATCATCCACCCTCCCCTTACAATGATCTAGATTGGGAGTAGGATGACCTGCTAGTCGATGAGGATTAGGGTGATGCCTCTTCTACATCTATAGATTAGATCTATTTGTGTGTTTACATTCCCCTATGCTTATCTTTTTTTTGTATCCTACCTAGAGGACCCTTGCTACCCTTGTAGGTACTTGGATACAAGTGTAGAAATTTGTCGTGAACTTCTTCTATTTGTATCATCATTCTCCTATGTGTCACGATATTGATTTTCTATATTGGGGATGATGCAAAGTGTTGGGGGAATTTAGGCCTTCTTCCATGTTGACCCAATTTTTATTTTCACTTTGTCTTCATGTGCTCTTCTTATTTTGATAACTTTGGGGATTGATGGCAATTCATATGCATACCATATCATATCTATTTATTTGTATCTATGGATAGATTTGACCCCAAAATCTTAGATCCCCTTGTCTCTTAATTTATTTGTCTCTACTTGTCTACTTCTTGATGTTATGGTTCTTATGTGTTGTCCTTCACATGTGTGACTGTACATACCAAAAATACATCTCGTCATGTATTGCATGCCACATATCTACTTGTCATTTCTCTCCTTAGGATGTCATGTGCTCCTCTGCATAGCACACACCATCCTAAGGGGGGCTTCCATGCTTTTCTAATTTTCAATAAGGTGAATTCTTTCAAAAGGATTCCTTGGTGTCAAATTTTCTTTAAAATGAATTCCTTCACAAAATAATCCCTTATTGAAAATATCTCATGTTCCAAATGATGTATTCTCTTGAAAAGGGACTCCTTGATGAAATTTTCTTTTGAAAAGGATCTTGTATGTGAAAGAGTCTAAAATTTTTCCTTTGAAAATGGAGCACCTTTTTATAAAATTAAAGAGTTTGAAAACTTTTCTTTGAAAAAGGAGCATTCTTTCTACCGAATTCCTTGATGAAAAACCTTTCAAAAGGATTCCTTGATGAAAGAATCACTTGTGGAAAATGCAGTATATTTCAATTGGAGTGTTCTTTTGAATGGGACCCTTGGTATCTTGAAGGGTTCCCTACTAAAGGAACCCCCTTTGAAAGCTTTCTTCTTAAAATATTTCTTTGGTATCTTGCAATTTGTGTCTTTTATATTATATTTTATGTCATGTGTCTTGGTGTCAGACATCTTATATCTTGGCATCTAGCTTGGAGGTAGCTTCACTAGACCTTCCTCTTCTATGACATTCTTGTAATGTAGTTTATAGTAGCCATGTATGCTTATCTATTTGATCAAGTTGTGTCTTATCATGTTGGATTGTGTTTTCATGTGTCTTATGATTATCTTTTTTCACCTAACATGTTTGTGGTGAGATCATAGCTAGCTTTGCAAGATCGAAGACCTATGCTATCTTTGCATCTTGGTGGAGCTCCCTCTTTCACGTCTAGGTATGTCGAATTGAAGATATGCATCCTTGATGTTATCAGTATATTATCTTCATCTTATTTCTACTTTAACTCGCATACACATTGACATGTATGCTTGCTGAAGTGGGGGGAAAATGTAATGGTATAAACTTGCACCTAAGAAAATTTCCCATTAGTTTACCCTCATTTTAGCTTTACAAGTTTGGTAATGTAAATACCCACCACTTTTATCCCACTTTTTTTGTGTGTCCTTGTCATTTTGTGTCGGTGAGGGAATTTTTTTCAGGGACACATGTGCAATGTTCGCATGTCATGCTACCATCCTGACAAAGATTCATGTGTTTGGAATCTACAAAAATGTTATGCTTCTTGAGTTCCTATGACTATAACATTTCTTGTCAACTCTTGACTGATGAAAAATGACTATTTTTCCTCCATTCATCCATTTGAACAAGACTAACTCATTCTTTCACTCTCAAGCTGAATCTATCTCATTCTAGCACTTCTCTATCTTTCTTGCAACATTGTTTCTCCTCCATCACTCTTTCTTGTAGCTACCAATTTCTCACTTGGCTCTTATAGCATCTTCTTGCTTCAACACCATCATTGTTTTAGGTTTATGAATCTCTAACTCCTTGGTGTGATGGTGTCATATTTCTCCTTCCTCTATCAACCTTGAGTGCTTATAGCAAGGGAGGTGATATTGTGTCTTTTCATTTACTTGCATTATTGTATTAAAGAGTAGCATTCAGATTGTCATTTCTCTCTACTCTATTGTGTCATTTCTATTCTCTCCTTTATCACTTTTCTCCATATCATTGCATATTGGCTATCTGTGGAGGCGAGAACACCGAAATGGGGGTCTAAGTGAGGTAGACCTCAAAACACAACCCAAAATTTTCCCTATTTCTATGTGTAGGTACTAGTTCACCCACTTGGAGCTAGTTGGAGAATTGGACCATATGTGAGTTTGCATTCTTCTCCTTTCTTTGTCAATTTGTCATTAGAGTAGTTTTAAGGTGTTGGCAAGAAGTTGAGTCCACTTTTTGGCCATTTAATGGAAGTGTTTTCCCTGATTTTTAGAATTTGACACATTTGGCCTTGAAATTTGAAGCACTTAGAAATGGAATCTTGAAAAAAGTTAGTAATCATAAAATGTAGTACTCGAAGTCTAGTTTCCAAATATACAATTTATTTCAATACCCAGATGATACAAATTGATTTTCAATAGGCGTTTCTAAAATCCATTGTTTAGAAGTCTTTTTTTACCATACCATGCACGTGCACATCATCCATAATTTGACCTAAATAATCATTTTTTCCAAATGCTTTTGGGAAAAGATATGTAACTCACTAAAGCACACTTTCCATATTTTTTTGTAATTTTTTATTGAATTTATTTTTTGTTATTTTTTTATTGGTCATATTTGGTGTTTTGAAAAACCACCATGTATGTCACACATAAGGTGACCTAAACTTATCATTTTTTGAAATTGAAAAGAATTTTCTGAAGTACGCTTTTGTGTAATCTATTCGTCAAAAAATTATGTTAATAAAAAAATATTAAAATACTAAAAAACCCTAATAATCAAGTTTATGGACCTATTTCATTAGAAATTAAATGAAAATTTTAAAAAACAATCCAATTGTAATTTTTTTTACATATTTGGAATCTACACTGTCTCATCTATAATGGGTTTTAATTTCGTCAAAAAATTCTGCAAAAAATGTCTTCGGACGTATGCCCACAGTCACTATTTCTTGTGACATTGCTAGGACCTTCAACTTGCAGGTCAAACTAGGTCCAGAGCCTAGGTTCAGATTCCTAAACCTTTTCCTAAACCAAAAAACAAAGCACAAACCCAACCAAAAATTCATATTTTAAAAAATGGGATCTCGTTCTAAAATGGGATCTTGTTTCATAAAAAAATATTTTTTTTATGCTTTTATGAAACG